>CAUYLG010007661.1:0-237405 GCA_963573385.1 Cacajao melanocephalus
GGGAATCCTTTCCTCATTGCTTGTTTTTGTCAGGTTTGTCAAAGATCAGATGGTTGTAGATGTGTGGTGTTACTTTTGAGGCCTCTATTCTGTTCCATTGGTCTATATTTCTTCTTTGGTACCAGTACCATGCTGTTTTGACTACTGTAGCCTTTTAGTATAGTTTGAAGTTAGGTAGCATGATGCCTCTAGCTTTGTTCTTTTTGCTGAGGATTGTCTTGGCTATGCAGGCTCTTTTTTGGTTCCATATGAAGTTTAAGGTGGTTTTTTCCAGTTCCTGTGAAGAAGGTCAGTGGTAGCTTAATGGGGATAGCATTGAATCTATTAATTACTTTGGGGCAGTATGGCCATTTTCACGATATTGATTCTTCCTAACCATGAGCATGGAATGTTTCTCCATCTGTTTATGTCCTCTCTTATTTTGTCGAGCAGTGGTTTGTAGTTCTCCTTGAAGAGGTCCTTTACATTCTTTGTTAGTTGTATTCCTAGGTATTTTATTCTCTTTGTAGCAATTGTGAATGGCAGTTCGTTCTTGATTTGGCTGTCTTTAAGTCTCTTATTGGTGTATAGGAATGCTTGTGATTTTTGCAAGTTGATTTTGTATCCTGAGACTTTACTGAAGTTGCTTATCAGTTTCAGGAGATTTTGGGCTGAGACGATGGGGGTCTTCTAAATATACAATCATGTTGTCTGCAAATAAAGACAATTTGACTTTCTCCTTTCCTAATTCATAGTATTAGATTTGGCAGTGATTACATGGCTAAGACACCAAAAGCACAGGCAACAAAAGCAAAAATAAACTGAACTTCATCGAAATTAAAAACATTTGTGCATCAACAGAGTGAAATGGCAGTCTCCAGAATGGGAGGAAATATTTTCAAATTGTGTATCTGACAAGTGATTGCTACCCACAATATATAAGGAACTCTTTCAACTCAGTAAAAAACAAAACCAAAAAAACCCTATTTTTTAAAATGAAAGCAAATAACCTAAGTAGATATTTCTCCAAAGGTACAGAAATGGCCCCTAAGCACATAAAAAGATGTTTAACATCACTAATCTGTAAGGAAATACAAAACCACAGTAAGATACCTGTATGTTTTCTTTCAAGAGTTTTATATATCGTTCGTTGATGGATATTTGGGCAGCTGCCACCTCATAGGTATTGTGAATAGTGCTTATATGAATATGGGCTTGCAAATATCCCTTCAAGATCCTGCTTTCAATCCTTTTGGACATATATCCATAATGGGATTGCTAGATCATTTGATAGTTCTATTTTCAATTTTTGAAAAACTGCTGTTCTGTTCACCATAGTAAATGAATGCTGTATGGATTTTGGTAGAGATTACATTAAATCTGTAGATCGATAATACCAAGTTTTCTAACCCATGAACATAAAATTTCATTCTATTTATTTATGTTTGTTTTAATTTTTTTCATCACTGTTTTGTGGTTTTTAGTGTGTAAGTTTTTGCCTACTTGCTTAGGTTTATTCCTAAGTATTTTATTAATGTTGATGCTATTTGTAAATGGAGCTATTTTCCTTATTTCCTTTTTGGATTGTTCACTGTTAGTGTATGGAAACACATCTGATTTTTGAGTATTGATTTTGTATTCAGCAACTTTGCTGAATTTGTATATTCTAACATTTTTTAAAATTGTGGAATATTTAGGATTCCACAATTCTTTCTACATATAAGGTCATGTCATCTGAGAAGAGAAATGATTTTACTTCTTCTTTTCCAATTTGGATACTTTTAATTTCTTTTTCTTACCTGGTTTCCCTGGCTTGTACTATGGTGAATAGAAGTGATGAAGGCTAGCATCCTTGTCTTGTTCCTAATTTGGAGTAAAGGCTTTCATTCTTTTACCTTTATAGTAAAATATGTGGGCTTTTTATATACCGTCTTTATTATATCGAGGTAGTTTTCCTCTGTTAAGTTTGTTGAGTATTTTTATCATGAAAGGGTGTTGAATCTTGTTCAGCACTTATTCTTTGTCAGTTGAAATAATCATGTAGGTTTTGTCCTTCATTTTGTTAAAATGGTGTATTACACTAGTTTTTTAAAATGTTGAACCATCTTTGCATTGCAGGAATAAATCTCACTTAGTCACGGTGTATAATCCTTTTAATATGCAGCCTTCTGCTGCATAATGATGTTTGGGACAGTGGTAGAGTGTATTTATGATGGTGGTCCCATAAGATTATAATAGACTGAAGAAAAAATAATATTAAAAAAAAGATTATAATGGAGTTGAAAATTTCCTGTCACTTTGTGACATCATAGCTAGTCATGATGTAGCAGAACACATTACTCACATGTTTGTGGTGATGCTGATGTAAACAAACCTGTGCCGCCAGTTATATAAACATATAGCACACACAGTTATGTACAGTACATATTACTTGATAATGAATTTACCATTTATTCTTTTATAGTGTATCTCTGTTATTAACTGATGCATGACTTTATTTAAAAGTTGGAGAGAGAAGTTTATATAAAATTTTACTGAGCTTATGACCGTAAGAGAGTATATGGCTTCCAAATTTCATTCTTCCATAAAAATACTTAGACATTTTTAAACTTAAGAAGTGTCTATAATTTTTTTGATTTTTTTTAAAAGACACCAGAGTGCTCAGATGGTAGGAAGATAGGAGCCAAGGGGAAAGCATTGGGCAGACCCTTTATTGTGGTTTCCACATGAAAGAAAATTCAGGGCAGGGTGAACAAATAGGATTGGCTAATTAGAATAATTTTGACTGGTACCTAGTGACTCTGGTAAGATTATGGCAGAGAATATTGGTCTGGCTCTGAATTGGTTAATTTGTCTATCAGAGGCATACTCTGGGCTGAGCACTTTGCTGTATTTAAGAATTGGCTGCTCCAGGGAGGGACAATCTCTCCCCAACTGGAAAGGTTTATTAAGATGTCAAAACATCTTAATATACAATTTTTTATTTTTTTGAGACAGAGTTTCACTCTTGTTGCCCAGGCTTGAGTCAATGGTGCGATCTCGGCTCACTGCAACCTTTGCCTCCTGGGTTCAAGTGATTCTTCTGCCTCAGCCTCCCAAATAGCTGGGATTACAGGCATGTGTCACCACACCTGTCTAATTATTTTTAGTAGAGACAGTTTCTCTATGTTGGTCAGACTGGTATCGAACTCCTGACTTCAGGTGATCTACCTGTCTTGGCCTCCCAAAGTGCTGGGATTACAGGCGTGAGCCACCACTCCTGGCTCCAGAAAATTTTTAAAAATACATATATCTAAATAAACACAATATACCCATAATCATTAGTCCAAAGAATCTTTATACAATTGATATAACCGTTTTTCTATTACTGTACAATTACTTTCAGGTTTATACTCTTATAAACAGTGTAGCAATAAATATCTTTGTACATGGCTTTGGGAGGTATTTTCTTCAAATGATTTTCTTAGGCTGGTATCTCAGAAGTGGGAATATTCTGTTAGAGCCTTAGAATATATCTTAATGGTCCTGAAATCATTTAGCAAAATGATACCGTTTTGAAGCAAAGTTCATAGACATCTTTAAACATTTTAATATTATTTTTATAAATTAACATATTAAGATATGCATGCAATGTAGACATGTAAAAAAAGTAAATATTATTCCAATTTCTGAAATCCAGCTTTAAAAATAATCCTTTCATATATCTTTTTCAATATAAATTTATATAGACATATTTTATGTAAATGAGATTTTTATTCCATTTGCTTCCTTGTAAACACCTTTTTTTCATCCCAGAATATGCCATGGCAATATATGTGAATCTAGGTTATCATTTTTAATGGTTACATATGTACTGTAAATTTATTTAACCATTTAAGGTTCAGAGAGTATCTTTGTGTAGGTTAATGTCCTTAAACTAGATGTGCTGTTATTGCTGGATGAAAGAAAATGCATATATAAAATTTCAGATACATATTGCTAAATTGTATTGCATATAGTTTTAAAGTGAAGGTTTTTTGTTGGATAACTCTTTTTTTAAAAGTTAATTTTGGAAAATTGTGGTAATTGATTTCAGAATTTAAAAATACTATGCCTTTATATTTATTTTCCATCATTTTTATCTTTAGCTTTTGCCTCTGATGACAGAGCAGCTACAGTGGATGCCATTTGTGAACACCAAACTTCATGAGCCTTTTGTAAAATTTATATATTGGTCCCTAAGGCAGCTAGATGCTGGAGCACAGGTAATTGGTTAATAGGAATTTATCTTCAAGTAATACTCCACTTAATATTACTTCTTGATCTTGTTTCACAATATCTGTTTTGAATATATTCTCTGTATTTTAGAATAATCTTCCCTATGTGTAAGATATCTTGGGATTTTGATAGGAATTGTCTAAAAACTACTTATCAGTTTGAGAAGAATTGATATCTTTCCTTTGTTGAATCTTCCAATATTTATGAACATAAAATGTCTATTTGTTTAGAACTTTAATTTATCAATGTTGTATAGTTTTCGTTATGAAATTGCTGCATTCTTGTTTAGATTTTTGCTGAGTATTTAAATTTTTTGAGTAATTTTGATTGGTATTGTCTTTTTACTTTTGATGTTTACATGTTCATTCATAATGTATAGAAATAAAATTGATTTTTGTTCATTTTGTATACTGTGACGTTGACCTTATTAGTTTTAGGAGTTTTCTTGAAGCTTCTACTTCCTCAGGATTTTCTTTTTTTTTTCTTTTCTTTTCTTTCTTTCTTTCTTTTTTTTTTTTTTTGAGATGGAGTCTTCTTCTGTAGCCCAGGCTGGAGTGCAGTGGCGTGATCTCAGCTCACTGCAACCTCTACCTCCCAGGTTCAAGTGATTCTCCTGCCTTAGCCTCCCCAGTAGCTGGGATTTCAGGCATGTGCCATCATGCCTGGCTAATTTTTTGTATTTTAAGTAGAAACAGAGTTTCTCCATGTTAATCAGGTTGGTCTTGAACTTCTGACCTCAGGTAATCTGCCTGCCTTAAGCCTCCCAAAGTGCCGGGATTGCAGGCGTGAGCCAGTGTGCCCGGCCAGGATTTTCTACATAGAAAATCATGTTATCTACAAATGAAGACAGTGGTTTTTTTTTTCTTTTTGATATGTGTGCCTTTTATTTCCTTTTACAACCTTACTGCATTAGCTAGAGTTTCTAACAGTATGTTGATATGAGTGATGACAGCAGTCATCCTTGCCTTGTTCCTCCTCTTAGGAGGAACCAGCTGGGTGTGGTGGCTCAAATCCCAGCACTTTGGGAGGCTGAGGTGGGTGGATCACCTGAGGTTGAGAGTTCGAGACCAGCCTGACCAACATGGAGAAACCCTGTCTTAAAAGAAAAAAAATTGGAGGAACCATTCATTCTGCCATCACTAAGTACAATATTAGCTGTAGTATTTTCATAGATATTTTGAATCAAGTTCCCCTGTATTCCTATTTTTCCGAGTTTTTAAAAATCATGCTGTTGAAATTTTTCAGACACTTTTTCTGCATTGATGGAGAAGATCACATGTTCTTTTTCATCTTTAACTTGGTAATATGAATTACATTGACTTTGAAATATTGAATTAGCCATGCATCTCTGAAATAAAACCCACTTGGTTGTGATGTTTAATTCTTTTTATATATTTCTATATTAGCAAATTCTATTTGCTAACATTTTGTTAAGGACTTTTGTTTTTATATTAATGAGAGATATTTGTCTATAATTTTGAACTCTCTGGTTTTGTGTCAGGGCAATATTAAGTCATAAAATGAATAGGGAAGTGTCTTATCCTGTATATTTTCTAGAAGAAATTATGTAGACTTAGTGTTCATTCTTCTTTAAACATTTGGTAGAATAATTCAGTGAAACTGTCTTGATGAGATTTCTTTTGGGGGAGATTTTAAATTATGAATTTAAGTTCTTTAATAGTTAAGAGCTGTCTGGTTATATAATTCATATGATGATTTGTAGTAGTTTGTGCTTTTTGAGGAATTGAACAATTCAAATGTATGCAAATTTATGAGTGTAGAATTTTTTGTAGTATTCTCTTATCCTTTTGATGTCTTCAGTATCTGTAGTGATAGCCTTGGTTCCTTCTTGTTAAGGATAATTTGTGTTTTATTTCTTTACTTTGTCTTTTTTGCTAGCAGTTTCTCTGTTTCTCTATTTTATTGATCTTTCAGTGGATCATCTTTTTGTTTCATTTATTTTTTTCTAGTTTTCTTTTTCAGACAGTGTCTCACTCTGTCGCCCAGGCTCAAGTTCAGTGGCATAATCTTGGCTCACTGCAACTTCAGCCTCCCGGGCTCAAGTGATTCTCTTGCCTCAGCCTCCCAAGTAGCTGGGATTACAGGTGCCCACCACCATGCCCAGCTAATTTTTGTGTTTTTTCTTTTAGTAGAGATAGGGTTTCACCATGTTGACCTCAAGTGATCCTCCCACCTCGGCCACCCAAAGTGCTGTGATTACAGGTGTAAGCCACTTTGCCTGCCTTGACCCTTGAATTCTTTAGAAGTTTGTTGTGAGTCTTTCTGTTATTTTTCTGTTTTTCTAGTTTAGTTGTGTTGTTGAGGTTGTTTTATGGCTGAGAATGTATATTCGGTTGTTTGGTGGAGTGTTGCATAAACGTCAATTTGATCCTGTTGGTTAATGGTATTTGTGAGTTTTTCTGTATCCTTGCTGATATTTTGTCCTGTTCTATCAAATGTGGAGAGATAGGTGGATGTTGAAGTCTCCAGGTATAATTGTAGATGTATATGTTATAAGCTTATCTGTTTTGCCTCACACATCTTATAACTTTGTTGCTTTGTGCTTGTACATTTAGGATTATTTCTTCTTGGTGGATTTGCCTTTTTTAGCATTTTATAATGTCCTTTTCTATCTCTGATCATTTGCATTGCCTCTAACATCTCTTTATCTGATACTAATAGAGAAACTTCTGCCTTCTTTTGATTCATGTTCTGATAATATATCTTTTCCCAGTCTTTTTATTTTGACCTGCTTGTATCTAGAATGAGTTTTTTTAAAAAAATAAACATCATGTAGCTGGATTTAGAAAAAATAAACTTTGTCAAGCTCTGTGTTTTAATTGGTATTTTAGGCCGTTTACATGTAATGTGCTTATTGATATGTTAGGCTTAAGCAATAATTTTATTTTTTTAACTACTGGGTGGTTCTTTTTGTTTCTCTTTTTCGTTTCTTCGGTTCTTTTTTCTGCTTTCTTATGGGTTTCTTGAACATTTTTTAGAATTTTATTTTTCTTTATCCATACTTTGTTGAGTATATCTCTTTGTATAACTTTTCTAATAATTCTTCTTGGTATTTCATTTATTTTAATTTAGGATTTTTTTGGAGGGGGATGAAGTCTCACTCTTGTCCCCCAGGGTGGAGTGTGGTGGCACCACCTTGGCTCACTGCAACCTCCATTTCTCCCGGTTTCAAGTGATACTCCTGCCGCAGCCTCCCAAGTGGCAGGGATTACAGGCTCCCACCACCATGCCCAGCTAATATTTGCATTTTTAGTAGAGATGGGGTTTTGCCATGTTGGCCAGGTTGGTATTGAATTCCTGACCTCAAGTGATCCACCTGCCATGGCCTCCCAATGTGCTGGAATTACAAGTGTGAGCCACTGTGCCTGGCCTAGAGTAGGTTTGCTGATGACACATCCTCTTAGTTTTTCTTAACATACTTTGATTTCTTTTAATTCCTGAAGGGTATTTTCACTGGGTATCAGATTCTAGGGTGACAGTTCTTTACTTTCAGTACTTGAAAAATGGGCCAATTCTTTCTGCCCTCCATGGTTTCTGATGAGAAATCTACTGTCATTTGAGTTATTTTCCCCATATATGTAAGGTGTCATTTTTCTCACACACATTTATCTTTAGTTTTTATAAGTTTGAGTATGATGGGTCTTGGTGTTGATCTCTTTATATTTAGCCTGTTTTGTGTTTGCTTAGCTTCCTCAGTCTCTGGGCACATTTTTTTGCCAACTCCAGGAAGTTTTCAGTTATTATTTCTTCAAGTTCATGTTTTGTGTGCGTGTGTATGTGTTTCTTTTTTTTTTTTATTTTTCTTTCTCCTTTTTTTTTTTTTTTTTTTTTTGAGATAGGGTCTCATTCTGTTGCCCAGGTTGGAGTGCAGTGGCGCAATCATGGCTCAATGCAGCCTCACTCTCTTGGGCTCAAGCTGGGACCATAGGCATGTGATACCTTGCCCAGCTAATTTTTTGTTTTTGTAGGGATAGGATCTCCCTGTGTTGCCCAGGGTGCTCTTGAACTCCTAGGCTCAAGTGATCTTCTCACCTTGGCCACTGAAAGTGCTGGGAGTATGACTATGAGCCACCGCACCCGGTTTCTTCAAGTACTTTTTCGACCCTACCTGATTTTTCCTTTCCTGGGACTCTAATGACATGATTTTAGATGTTTTGTTATTCCTTGAAGTTCTGGTTGTTGTTGTTGTTGTTATTTTTCCAGGTTGTTTGCAGTTGTTCAGGTTGGGTGTTTTCCGTTGTTTTATTTTCCAGTTATCCTTTCATCCATCTCCTCCATTCTGTTATTGAGACTGTTACTATATTTCCCGTTCTGAGATATCTACTTGGTTCTTTTTCTGTGTCTTTTTTGGTAAGGTTTTCTTTTTTTTTTTGATGAGATTTTCTAAAAGTGCATGCAGGTGATCCTTCTGTCATGGCTGCTGTAGAATCTTTGTCAGACAATTCTAACATTCTGTGCTGTTGGTGTTTGCAGCCGTTGATTGTCTTTTTTTCATTCAGTTTGAAATCTTTCTGGTTCTTGGAATGATGGGTGATTTTAGATAGAAAACTAGATATTTTGAGTCTAGATTTGCTTCAGTAAAAAGTTTTAGCATCCTTAGGCGAAGCTTTAGCAACAACCCAGAGTGTTATTTTGGATTTTTTTCTCTTTTCCTTCAATTAAAGGTAAATACTGTCCATATTTTTTTAAATTTTTATTTGTTTCATTATAAAAGTGTAGTAGTAAAGCATTAGAGATAATTTTAGAAACAAAAAAAAGTTTACCTTAATCCTGCCATTTTAACACACTTATTGTAAGTAGAGTTTTGAACATTTTTTCTATTTTTTACACATAAGTTTAAAAACACTTAAGTAGTATTTTTTCTAATAATATTAAGATTGTATTAACAGTATATTAAATTAGATTTCACTGCTTGTGTGTCTCACCACTGAACCATTTGGCCTTTGACACCTTCAAAACCTCAATAGATTTGTTTTTAATTTTACATGCAGAAATTTAACACATTGCAGGATCAGTACTGAGTTAGGAACCAGTTGGTCACAAATTTCCATGCAGATGGGGAAACTGCTATAAAACTCAGTCACATGAGATTTGGTAACTGGGTCATAATAAAGGAAATTTTAAGTTTCTAAATCTGGTTGAACATTCTGATCTGCAACAGTTTGAAGTGCTTTCCTTTCATTTGATTCTTAATAGCTATAGCAAATACCGTTAGATCATATATTATTTTAGAAGTAGTTTCATGACACTATTTCTGTTTTGCCCTTTTTTTTTTATTCTCCATGAGAATCATCCATGATTCTAACTCAGTATTTTATTGTTTAGAAATTGCTCAAAGTTTTTGGAGTCACTATGATTTTTGTAGTCAGAGTGAGCAGAGGGCAGTGATAATCATTTCATAAGTGAACACAGAAAGATGTGCCTGATAAGCTGGTTTTCACTGATGGTACAGCAGTCAGCAACTGAGAGAGTAGGTAGTCCACCTCTGAAGTTCCCTTGATATTTTTGTGTCAGAAATATAGCTTGATTTTATATTCTTATATGTTTTAGAAAAATATACAGCCATACTTAAATAAGTTTTTATGTTGATAATAAAACGATCACTTTCCGATTTTGCATATTTTCAACTTCATTTTTTAAATTAGCTGCAGATTCACTTACTTTTAATACATATATTTGATTTGATATTTAAAATAGTTATTGGCCAGGCTCAGTGGCTCATAATCCTGTAATCCCAGCATTTTGGGAGGCCAAGGTGGGAAGATCACTTAGGCCCAAGAGTTTGAGACCAGCTGCAGCAACTTAGTGAGACCCCTATCTCTACCAAAACAAACCCAACAAAAACGGGTGTGGTGGTGAGTGCCTGTAGTCCCAGTGGGAGGCTGAGGTAGGAGGATTGCTTGAGCTCAGGAGTTTGAGGCTGCAGTGAGCCATGATTTCACCACTCCACTCCAAGCTGGGCAACAGAGCAAGACTGTATCTCAAAAAAAAAAAAAAAAAAAATGGCCAGGCACAGTGGCTCATGTCTGTAATCTCAACACTTTGGGAGGCTGAGGCGGGTGGATCATGATGTCAAGAGATCGAGACCACCCTGGCCAACATGGTGAAACTATATCTGTACTAACTGTACAAAAATTAGCTGGGCATGGTGGTGCATTTCTGTAGTCCCAGGTATTTGGGAGGCTGAGGCGGGAGAATCGCTTGAACCCGGGAACCAGAGGTTGCAGTGAGCCGAGATCACGCCACTGCACTCCAGCCTGGCACCTGGCGACAGAGCAAGACTCTCTCTCAAAAAAAGAAAAACAAAGATATTCTGAACTTGAAGAAATATACTAAGATTGTACATATTTTTAACAGCACTCGACTATGACATCAACATTGAGGAGATTGGGTGAAGACATTTTCAAAGGAGTGGTAACTAAAGGGATCCAGGATGGTTCTTTAGAGCATTCTGTGGAGAATAAACCAAAGACAGCTGCTTTCTTTAAGAGCTCCAATTTGCCACTGAGATTTTTATCAACCTTAATTGTTCTCAAAACAGTCACTCGAGGTAAGCTTTCAAGTATGCTTATGGTATAATTTTGAGAAACAGTAGAGAATATCATATATTAAAGCAATTCTTTTATAATCAAATATGTTGTACATTTTCAGAATGAGATTTTGAATTGTTTTATAATGGTTACACATTATAAAAAGCTACTTTTGTTTGCTGAATTTGAGAAATCGAAGTCTTTAGTTGGATTGTTGCCTCCTCCCAAGAAGCCTTTGATTGTCTTAGGTCATATTCCCATACTTTGCTTACATCGATTTGTATTTGTCACATAAAGTTGAAATTGCTAGTTAGTTTGTTGTTTTCCACTACTGAATGGGTTTGCAAACGAGTGCATGGGCAAAATCTGGCCTACCACCTGTTTTGTAAATGAAGTTTTCTTCCACAGCCATGCTCATTTGTTGTATACTGTCTATGGCTCTTTGCTCTACAGTGACAGACTTGAGTAGTTGGCAGCAGAGACTGTATGACCCCCAAAGTCTATAATATTGTCATCTGGCCTTTTACAGAAAATGTTTTTCAGTGCTTGTACTAGCTTTTAAGTTTTTTGAAGAAAAAATTTGTTTGTGTTTGGGCGCAGTGGCTCATGCCTGTAATCCCAGCACTTTGGGAGGCTGAGGTGGGCAGATCTCCTGAGGTCGGGAGTTTGAGACCAGCCTAACCAACATGGAGAAACCCCATCTCTACTAAAAATACAAAAAATTAGCTGGGGATGGTGATGCGTGCCTGTAATTTCAGCTACTCGGGAGGCTTAGGCAGGAGAATGACATGAACCCAGGATGTGGAGGTTGTGGTGAGCCGGAATCATGCCATTGCACTCCAGCCTGGGCAACAAGAGTGAAACTCCGTCTTAAAAAAAAAAAAAAAGAAAAAGAAGAGAAAACTTGTTTATAATGAGCCTGCACCTAGCGTAGTGCTTCATGTATAATAGTGAATAAGGAAATGGATGAATTAGAAATCCTTCAAAGTTGGCCTTAATTATCTATCATGTGTTTAATATTTAGCTATAACTGGTTATATTTTTAGATTATTAAATATGATAATTTTTGTTAAAGTGAGTTATCCCAGTGTAGTTAGGGAATTAATATATTATCTTTCTGTCTTCCCTTTTAAATTATATGACTCAGATTGTTGTTTTTATTAATGGGCAATGACAGTAATTTAATTTGACTTCTTTCTTTCAAATATGTTTTACTTAGTTACTCCTGATGGTATGGAATTGATGAAAAAGCAAAAAACCGTATAACTTTGCCTTCTTAATTATTTTGTCTCCTTATGGTTATGGTTCTCAAAATTACAATAAACTAGGTGATAAGTTTATTGAAAGTCACTTACAAGAAGCAGGGATTAGCCCAAAATAAAGTTCACCACAGGACTATCTCTGAATCTTAAAAAAAATACATACACACTTACATACCCACAGGTAAATAAATTCTAAATAAGAATTTTAGCTGACAGACCATAGCCACACATTACAACGTGTTCAGATCAAATAAGGTTAGTATCAAGAATTTAAAGCCAATTTAATATAAGAAAAATTATTAATCATTTAAGAAAGGTGTTTAAAATAATGTATCAACATATTATATCATTTAATAACATATTCATTTCTTGTAAAATGACAAAAGCAAAAAAGCAATAAGGGATATTTATTTGAAAAAGAAGGGAATTAGGTGCTCTCTGTCACCACTTGTGTGCAAGACAGTTTTGGACATTTGTAATGAGCCATGAAGAAATGAAGTATGAGTATTGGGAAGGAGTAGAGAAAACCATTAATTTGTGGATACGCTGTATTAATCAAGGGCTTTCGAAGAAATATAACAGGGCATAAGAATATGGATAAATAATGGATGAATGAATAGGTTGGTGAAGATTATTGCTGAAGTTAAATGTCAGAAATAACTTTTATTCTTCCTGCCTATGAAGACCAAGTATTTTAAAAATAAGATGTCCTACATGGCTTAATGTATAATACCAGTTAAAATTCTAATATAGTTTGCGTAAATTGAGAAAGTGACAGGGAAATTTATGTGGAAAAAAATTGCAACAAATACAATGATTTAAAACAAGTAAAACAACAACACTGGGGCAGAGGCTTAGCCGACTTTAAAACAATCCTAATATGTAATGACACAAAATGAGTAATAATTGATTTAATATATCAAAATAGGACAGTAGGAATAGGAAGTCCAGAAATGAATCAAAGTTGGCACTTCATATTATTTATGGGATTAATAACTTTGCTTCCCTGTGCAAGTCATTTTTTTAAGAACATAGAATCATGTCAGATGTGTTCTTAAAAACAGAATGATTTATAATCCTTTGGATATATACCCAGTAATGGGATTGCTAGGTCAAATCGTATTTCTATTTCTAGATCCTTGAGGAATTACCACAGTGTCTTCCACAATGGTTGAACTAATTTACACTCCCACCAACAGTGTAAAGGTGTTCCTATTTCTCCACATCCTCTCCAGCATAGATGGGAGCTTTGGAGATTTAAAAACTGTAACAGCTTCAATAGGAAATAATGAGAATCCAGAGAGGTCCCCTGATCCTTTAATCACTACTTTAAAAAGACATCTGCGTGTTTGTATGGGACATCTTAGCAGTTCGTTTCATGGGAAAGCAGCTCCTTGGGCTAAATAATAGATGCACCTCAAGAAAATAAAGGAGGAGTCATTGGGGTCTACAGTTTAAAATGTTTGGGAAATTTTGGGATAAGCAAAGTTCATTAACGTTCTAGTGGGCATTCTAAATCTCTAAAACATGAGTATATTGTATGCAACATTTCCCAAACTTATTTAACTCTCAAACCCTTTGTGAGAAAGCAATATACAGAACTAATTTTCTAAGGAAGATAATTTGGGAAATACAGTCTTAGAGTTTATGAGGTGACTTTGAAATAGCTTATGAAGATTAACGTTACCCTGAGGAATACATTCTCTGTCCTCACGTTTGAGGGAGAGGAAATTAATGTTAAGAAAGGTGAGTGGCTCCAAGTTTACATCAGTATCAAATTCAGGAGCGGATCAACTGATTCCTTTTCAACGTGTGCTTCCTCCTCATTATCAGATGCTCCAGAGAGGCTGAGTAGGCTGAAAGTTGAAAGGCTACTGTTGGATCTCAATTGGTGTAATCTCAGGATATAGCAAAGAAGCCAAGTGAAAGAGCTAGGAAAGGAAAGAAATCATCTAGTAACTACCACTAGGAGAATGGTTAAAAGTATGGAGAAAAATGAAATTTAGATATACCAGTTTATCAGCTATTTATCCTTTATCATTAAATATAAATACACTGAAAAAAATCCTGGAAATTTAAACTTAAGAAAAACTCTTAAATCATGAATAGACTTACGTAACTCTGGTAAGAAGATGTTTCCTATTTATGAAATAGGAATATCAGTTTCAAATTTGATAAATTTAGCAGAAAATATAAAGTAGGCAAATGTGTTGTATAATAGGCGAATGTTTTGGATAATACACATAATATTAAATGCTTAATCCAAATACATACACATCTATAAAGATAATACCTGGTTATATTGAATAGACTGTTCATATAAGAATCAGCATGTATAATACTTGGTGAGTTTTGACACCACAGTCCTGTGTAGGGAAAACTCTTTAACTGTTGTTTTTTTCTGTCCTCCCACATGACAATAATCATCCACTTCTGTGACAAAATGTGTGGAGGTTTTCCCCACACACCAAGCAGCAGACACAAGCTGCTCTAATTCACTTCTGACACGACCTACCTGGAGATGGTGTCAGACCCCACAGGTTGGGTGCCCAGTCTCCAAGGCTGCCCCTGCCACGCCAATTGCAAGTCTGGGCCTCTAGAACTTCTGACCAACTGGATTCAAGTTGGGGTTCCCACAACCCTTTCTTTGGATTTAATTTGCTGGAGTGGCTTATAGAACTCAGGGAAACACTTAATGTTTACCAGTTTATTATAAAGAATATTATAAAGGATGTAGATGAAGAGAGAGACTTAGGGCAAGGTATAGGGGAAGGGGCATGGAACTTCGTGCCCTCCCTGGGGCACCATGCTCCAGGAACCTTCGTGTGTCCAGCCATCCAGAAGCTCTCTGAATCCAGTTCTCTCTCTTTTTTTTTTTTTTTTTTGAGGCGAAATTTTGCTCTTGTTGCCCAGGCTAGAGTGGGATGGTGTTTGGCTCACTGCAACCTCCACCTCCTGGGTTCAAGCAATTCTTCTGCCTCAGCCTCCCGAGGAGCTGGGATTATAGGCACCTGCCACCATGCCCAGGTAATCATTGTATTTTTAGTAGAATTGGGGTTTCACCACGTTGACCATGCTGGTCTCAAACTCTTGACCGCAGGTGATCCGCCCACCTCGGTCTCCCAAAGTGCTAGGATTACAGGTGTGAGCCACCATGCCCAGCCGTTCTTTTGGGTTTTTATTTTTATGGATGCTTCTTGACATCATAATTCTGTCTCCCAGGATATAGGGCAGGACTCTTTATGGGGAGGGTCTTAAGACCCACAATCGGAAAGTCTGGGAAAGATTAGAGTCCTGGCTTGGACCAGGTGAAAGGAGGTCAGGAGAAGGTCAGAGACCTGCCCCTGAGGCCTAACACACCCAACATCATAACAAAAGACTAACAAGAGAGGAAAACCTGTATGTATATCCTAACACTACAGAGGCTAAGCTCTTTATACCTTATCTCTGAATACTGTTATCCTTATGTTAGTGATGAGGTTTACAAAGGTAGGTAATTGTGTGGAAGGGAAGTGATACAATCTGCATTTGACAGAGTCTAATTTAGTCCAGCTCTATCAATTGCTGAAGCCTGCCTTCTTAAGCCTACCTTATGACTACCTAAGAGCATGCACTTCCTGAGATAACCAAAGAAATAACAAGGACCTACATAGCACTCATCATGTTATAGGCCAAACACTTTATATATATTAACTCATTTAATCCTTACAACAGTTCACGAGATGTCAATATTATTAATATCGTAATTTTACAGATGAGGAAATGGAGGCATAAAAACGTTTAGCCTGCACACTTAATCAGTATGTTATGCTCAGACTCTGAAATACTATTGTATTGTATATACTGATAACTACTATTGTTATCAGTAGACATTATTATTAAACTTTTAAGAGTTGGTTTTACTTGAGATCAGAAGTCTGTTAGACTGTTCCTGCATAATAAACTGCCATACGCTTAGTGACTTAGAACAACCACCATTTTGTTTACCTGTTCATAGTTCTTTGGGTTGGTGATTTGTGCTCAGCTCAGCTGGATATTTGGCTGGGCTGGGCTAAGTTCTCCTGTTCTTGGTTGGCCTCTCTCCAGGGGCCTGTTAATAGGTGAAGAGTATCTAGCTGAGCCTCAGGCTCCTAATTCACACAGCATGGTGTCTGTTGCATTTTATTAGTTAAATCACAAGGTTAGGCCAGATTCAAAGGGTGTGCAGTAGAGTTCACCTTTTGATAGGAGTTTCTGCAAAACACTTTCTAATCATTTTTTAATTTGCCATATAAACAAAATAATAGAAAACTCCTATTTGATATTGATTAAGATGAATAGTTTGAAGTTTGACCTTTGTTAGGGAATAAAAAAGGTTAACATTTGATTGTCAGGACGTTGTTAAAAGATTCAATAATATAACAAAAAGAAATCAACTTTGATATAATCGATAACTAAGATTTTTTAAATACCCTTTTAGAAGTTAAATTGGTCTTGTTTTTAGAAAATCTGAACTATTCAATAAATAAAATGAAGACAAAATTAAGAGGACATAGTTTTGATTTATTCCTAAAATATAAGGTCACTTGTGAAAAAGTAACCAAATACAGATTTTCTAATCCTCAAAATTAATAAAGGACAATTTTTTGAAGTTTGCAAACTTAATACCATATAGTAGTCAGCCTATTTTTAAATACTGTATAGTATTCAACCTCTTTAATCTTGTTAAATTATATACTAAGAATAATTCGTGTCAAGTACAGTAGGTGGCACTGTGATAAAACTTTTGTTTCTGTAAAGCGTTGCTTTCAGGCTTCTCTGTCTATACTCTTCTACCTGTGTTATTGCTAAAAAAAAAAAAAAAAAAAAAGTTTCTAAATAAGGCGAGTCTGAACAGAATCTAGCAACTTTGTTTAACTTAATATGCATTTATTTGCAATGTTTTTTTAAAGCACAAAATTAAGTACAGTAATGTTAGTGTTCCTTGAACTAAATTCTACCAGTGGTAAAAATGGAGTGTACTATAAATTGATCCAGAGGCACAGATCTTAATTTCTCAAAATAGTTTCATATGTATTTCAGCTTCACACAAGTTATTCTCAATTTCTCATTCTTAATAACCAGGGTTTTAAATTATTTATTATGTAAGCTGAAACAGCAAAGAAGAAATGGAACATGAGGCTACAAAAGAGTCAGTTTTAATATGGTGATTCGGTTGTACTTTCAGTATTTCATGGTGTTCTTGAGTCTTCCCCTTTATACAGAAATCTCAGTAGAAAAATTAACTATGACTTGGATAGCGTGAACAGTTTTTTGTTCCTTTGAATAACATTTTGAAAGGAGAGTTTTGGAAAACTTGATTATTGTACATTAAAATCACAAGGTAAGACTGTTGTAAGAGTAGGAACTTGGGTTGTATAGTGTACTGAAGTGTAAGGATGCAAGTATCTTACTTTTTCATTTGCATTGATTCTGGTTAAATTAGTGCTTCCCACTCCTGGGCTTACAGGTTTCCCAGTTATCTGTGAGACATCCTTAAGAAAGTTCCATGGATTCTGATTTAGCAGTCATCACAGTGCTGACCTGGGTAAAATCTTGCTGCCATTCTTAATGGCAGATGTATCATGAAAAGTGACACACCAGAGTATATTCAGTCTTCTGAAGTTATCTTTGAATGGCCTTTTGTTTCAGCTTTACTAGGAGGCAGAAATCCTTATTTAAAGTCTATTTAGCATGTTTTTGTAAAGTTACACTTTGAAGTAGGTAAACATTTAGAAACGGCAACAAAAAACATAAAATCTTAGAAAGCCATTATAAAGATAGAAATACTAAGTTTTTGGAAGCATGTAGTAGTTATCAAATATGGAAAATATACATTTGTGATACTAATAAGCATTGTTTTTCTTCCTTGCTATTAAATATTGGGGTTTCCTTAGTATTAAAAAATGGGGCTTATTTGTTATTTTGGTGATAAAACAATAAAATTCTAAATGAAATTTACCCAGTCATAATGTCTCCTCTCTCCTTGCCCATTTGAGTTCTGACAGATTAGTTAGAATCTAAATTTAGACTGTGATCTCTTATTTAATTTTTGTTTCAAGAGTTTGTTAGAGTAATGACATTGCTTTTTTACCTTCTGTTTCTGATTGCCACCTAGACTAGCAAAACTGCAGTTGATTGTACATACTATTTTCCAGCTGATTACCTGGCTCAGGCATTTGATTCTCTTTGTTTGGACTTGAAGACAGAAGAAGGAAAAACCTTATTTTTAGAGTATCAGGCTGTTCCAGTAATATTAAGTCATCTAAGAATATCCAGTAAAGGACTCCTGTCTAATGTTATTGATAGTTTGCTCCAGATGACGGTGGAATCTAGTAAGTTCTGTAAGTTCTATATTTTAAAGAAAGCAGGATGATTTTTCTGTCTTCATCTTGTCTGCATGTATAACTCCATATAACAGATACTATTGCATTTTTAAATGCTTAAAAAAAGTATTTTAGGTTCTGGGGTATATATGCTGATCATGCAGGATTGTTGCATAGGTACATACTTGGCAAGGTGGTTTGCTTCCTCCATCCCCCTGTCACCTGTAACTGGCATTTCTCCCCATGTTATCCCTCCCAGCCTCCCCACCCCCTACTGTCCCTCCCTTTGCCACCCCCTACCCCACCACTGACCTCAGTCTGTAAGGCTCCCCTCGCTGTGTCCATGTGTTCTCATTGTTCAACACCCACCTATGAGTGAGAACATGCAGTGTTTGGTTTTCTGTTTTTGTGTCAGTTTGCTGAGAATGATGGTTTCCAGATGCATCCATGTCCCTAAAAATGACATGAACTCATCCTTTTTTATGACTGCATAGTATTCGATCATGTATATGTGCCACATTTTCTTTGTACAGTCTATCATTATTGGGCATTTGGGTTGGTTCCAGATCTTTGCTATTGTAAACAGTGCTGCAGTGAACATACATGTGCATGTGTCTTTATAATAGAGCTATGTATAATCCTTTGGGTATATACCCAGTAATGGGATTGCTAGGTTAAATGGAATTTCTATTTCTAGATCCTTGAGGAGTTGCCACACTGTCTTCCACAATGGTTGAACTAATTTACACTCCCACCAACAGTGTATAAGTGTTCCGTTTTCTCCACATTCTCTCCAGCATCTGTTGTCTCCTGATTTTTTAATGGTAGCCATTCTATGTAGCATGAGATGGTATCTCAGTGTGGTTTTGATTTGCATTTCTCTGATGACCAGTGATGATGAGCATTTTTTCATATGTTTGTTGGCTTCGTAAATGTCTTTTTTTGAAAAGTGTCTGTTCATATCCTTTGCCCACTTTTGAATGGGTTTGTTTGTTTGTTTATTTCTTGTAAATCTGCTTTAGTTCTTTTTAGATTCTGGATATTAGGCCTTTGTCAGATGGGTAGATTGCAGAGATTTTTTCCCATTCTGTTGGTTGCCTGTTCACTCTAATGATTGTTTCTTTTGCTGTGCAGAAACTCTTAAGTTTAATTAGATCCCATTTGTCTATTTTGGCTTTTTTTTGCCATTGCTTTTGCTGTTTGAGTCATGAAGTCCTTGCCTATGCCTATGTCCTGAATGGTTTTGCCTAGTTTTTCTTCTAGGGTTTTTATGGTGTTAGGTTTTATGTTTAAATCTTTAATCCATCTGGAGTTAATTTTAGTGTAAGGTGTCAGGAAGGGGTGTAGTTTCAGCTTTCTGCAGATGGCTAGCTAGTTTTTCCAGCACCATGTATTAAACAGGGAATCTTTCCCCATTGCTTGTTTTTGTCAGGTTTGTTGAAGATCAGATGGTTTTTGATGCTATTTAATTGAGTCATTAATAACATCACTAAGAATTAAAAATCAAACTCTTTGTTCAGATTTTCACTAACTTAGCAGTTTCCAGTAATCTGTTATGTGGGTATACTGGAAACGTTGCTCACATATTGAAGCTACTTTTTCTGTTCTCTTTTGTTCCAGCATTCCGATATATCTAATTGTATATTTCCCGTTTGCTCAGAATGAGTGAGATCATCAAATACATCTTCACCTAAAGTGAAAATAATGACCCAAACATATTCCTGTTGTTGTCTCTTCACCTTTACTCTTGTATTGGGGTGGGGGCGGGGGGGGGAGTTGGGGATGGGGTCACTTTGGCTGTGTATGTGGCTACTCTGTTTAATTCCTATTTATAATGTTTTGTAGTCTATGGGTTGTTTTCCTTTTTGATTTTTATATTGATAAATCAGATTATTTAAACTTGCTGTTAATGATTTCTAGTTGGGCACAAATATGTATAGGGATGCTAAACATCAGTGTTTTAATTTGCTTCTATTGGCAAATTATTTGCTTCTTTGAACCTCATGCAATCCCTTGGTTTATAACAAGTAGACATTTTGCTTAAATAATTTTTTTTCATTGTTGCCTTCTTCCCCCTTCCCTCTACAGCACTCCTAAAAATGTCCCTTCCAGAGGTGGAAGTTGAATGTGAAAGCCATTGCTCTGCATGGTAGTAAGCAGCCTGTGGACTTGGTGGCTGCCTGTGGGCAAGTCCCTCCCTAATGTTTGGGCATAAATTGTCGTTATGCCTCCTAACTAGGTGCATTCAGTGTATGATTTCACATTTTAAGTTAACTTTTATACATGGTGGTGTTTTTCATTCACAGAATCCCTGTGAAGGAGGCCTGGGGAAACCGAAGCCTAGAAAAACTAGGTAACTTCTCCAGGGATTCCACAGCTAAATACAAGTAGAACTGGGACTTAAAGCCAGACCACTGACTCTAGACATAAGGCTTATTCATTCTACCAAAGCACTATAACTAGGTTTTCCAGGTTTGTTTTCTTCTCCTGTCCCAAAATGTCTTATACTGTCTAATATATTTTATCAACATTTTAAGCTATTTGTAACTTAAAATATTGGACTTATAGTTGATTACTAGCATAGATTAATAATCTTGGAGTTTTGTATTTCGGTTTACTAATGTAAGGAGTAGAATGGAAAGTGAAAAGTTAGTGAACTGAGGCATCTAACATTACTAAAGTGGCTAGATTCTCAACTTGTTTCACAGGAATTTTTCTTTTAATGAGAAAACATACCGGATATAGAAAACAAATCTTTCTGAATATGTCTAACAGAGATTACATCTTTCTTGTTGTCAAAGGAAAACAATATAATTTTATGAAATAGTTGACCTGCTTGGGTGAAATGACATTGTGGCACTGCAAATCCAAATTTGAAAAAATTCTCTTAGATGAGATAGTCAACAGTCATTCAGATTTGTTTACCATTGTTTAAGTTACTCTCAAATTCAGCCAGGTGTGGTGGCTCACGCCTGTAATCCCAGGAATTTGGGAGGCCGAGGCAGGCGGATCACTTGAAGTCAGGAGTTTAAGACTGGCCTGGCCAACATGGTGAAACCCTGTCTCTACTACAAATATAAAAATTAGCCAGGCAGAATCGTTTGAACCCAGGAGGTGGAGGTTGTAGTGAGCCAAGATCGTGCCACTGCACTCCAGCCTGGGTGACAGAGCAAGACTCCATCTCAAAAAAACAAAAACAAAAACAAAAGACAAAACACCAATGCTGTGCCCTTCTTGTTCAAATCAAGTTAATGAGCATTATCTAATGCTGATCACTACAAAAGCCATATTGTTTTTAGTGATGCAAAAATTTTGCAGGTTTGGAAATGGGTGAATCTTTGATGATGTCTGACTGAAGAACATTTTGAGTTACCCATTTTTAATGTAAATTCAGTACTTCTTGGTCAGCCAGTACAGTTTATTAGAGGGAAAAATGATTGATCAAAGTGAAGCAAATACTTCTTTAGCTGTTGGTTTATTTTCCTAGGTTTGATTTTGTGTGTGTGTGGCTGTTGTTAACGGGATTGCGCTCTTGATTTGCTTTTCAGCTTGAATGTTATTGGTTTATAGAAATGCTTCTGATTTTTTTCTTAAATATGTTGTTTTAATGCAAACTCCTGATTTTTGTACTTTGAATTTGTAACTTTAAACTTCACTGAAGTCATGTTTCAGGTCCGGGAGTCTTTTGGCAGGATCCTTAGGGTTTTCTAGGTGTAGAATCCTATTGTCAGTGAAGAGAGGTAACTTGACTTCCTCTTTGGATGCCTTTTATTTCTTTCCCTTGGCTGATTGCTCTTGCTAGGACTTTATACTGTGTTGAATAGGAGTGGTGGAAGTAGGCTTCCCTGTTTTGTTCCAGGTTTTAGGGGAAACCCTTTCAACTTTTCTCCATTAAGTATAATATTGACTGTAGTTTTGTCTTCAATGACTAGTTTGTTGAGGGTTTTTATCCTAAAGAGATGTTGGATTTTATCTAATGTTTCTTCTGCATCTATTGATATGATCATATGATTTTTGTTTTAAATTCTCTTTTTACATTTACTGATTTGCATATATTGAATCATCCTTGCATCTGAGGAATGAAGCCCACTTGATCGTGGTGGATTACCTTTTTGATGTGCTACTGCATTCCATTTGCCAGTATTTTGTTGAGGATTTTTGCATCTGTGTTCATCAGGGATATTGGCCTGTAGTTTTTGACTTTTGTTGTGTCTTTGCCAGATTTTGGTAACAGGATGATACTGGTTTTGTGGAATCAGTTAGGGAGGAGTCCCTCCTCTTTGATATTTTGGAATAGTTTCAGTAGAATTGGTATCAGCTCTTCTGTGTTCATTTGGTAGAATTTGGCTGTGAATCCACCTGGTCAAGGACTTCTTTTTTTTAGTTGGTAAGGTTTTTATTACTGATTCAATTTTGGAACTCAATACTGGTCTGTTCAGGGTTTTAATTTCTTTCTGATTCAATCTTTGGAGGTTGTATATATATTTCTGGGTAATTATTAATCTAGCTAGTGGTTTATTAATCTTGTTTATCCTTTCGAAGAACCATTTTTTTCATTTCGTCAATCCTTGTATAGTTCTTTTAGTCTCAACTTCATTTAATTATCTGATTTTTATTATTTCTTCAGCTAGTTTTGTGTTAAATTTGTTCTTGTTTTTCTAGTTCCTTTAGGTGTGACATTAGGTTAATTTGAGATTTTTCTTTTTTATGTAGGCATTTAGCACTGTAAAGTTCCTTAACACTGTTTTTGCTGCATCCTAGAGGTTTTGATATATCTTGATTTTCATTGTTTCAAATAATTTTTTAATTTCTGCCTTAATTTTCTTCTTTACCCAAAAGTCATTCAGGAGCAAGTTTTTTAGTTTTCATGTATTTGTTTGTTTTTGAGAGTTCCTCTTTGTATTGATTTTTATTTTTCTTCCACTATGGCCCAAGAGGATTCTTGGTATATTTCAGTGTTTTTTTTTTTTAATTTGTTGAGACTTGCTTGATTACTGAGCATGTGGTCCATCATAGAGTATGTTTCACATGCAGATGAGAAGAACACATATTCTGTAGTTGTGAGAATGACCCATGCCACTTAAAAAGAAAGGAAAAAGTTGTGGCAAAAGGAATCTCTGTGGAATTGATTTGCAGATAGATTATCTTACCTTAGTAAATGGGCATTGGTGGCCAGGGCCAGCCTTGTGAGGTGCCATGTTTCAAAGCATTGTGTTAACAGTGCTCTAAGGAGTGCAGAGCTTCCTCAGGAGTCTTCACAGGCTGGGTGGTGGTGTCAGTGAGCCTAACTCCAAGGGCCTGTGACTGGTTCACGTTGCATATGATGGGGGATTTTGGATTTTCAGATTAGGGATGCTCAACCTGTATAATGTGGTGATTATGGTTAATAACAAATATGTTACAGACTTGAAGATTCCTAACAGAGTACATTTTAAATTTTATCGCCACAAAAAGCAAGTATGTGAGGTAATGGATATGTTATTTAGCCTGATTTAGCCATTCTACAGTGTTTACATACTACATGATATTGAAATATATTGTACATGGTAAAGATATATAGTTTTCATTTGTTAATTAAAAAACAAATATCCCAGAAAAATATATCTTTGCTATCAAAAGATACATAGTTACTTCATATCTTTTTTCTATAAATGGTTTTCTTGATGTTGGCCAGGTTTTCTTTTCTTTTTTTTTTTACATGGTTAGATACTAGTGTATATACAGTTGCATACTTGCAAATAGGCTATGTTTATCTGTTTGAAATATCAACATGCAAGAAAATCCTAGGAAATATTACAAAGATATACTTGAGTTGTTCTGTTTAAATTCTGTGTGTCAATTTGGGTAAAAAATAACAAAGATAACAAAGAATCATCAACTACTTTGGACTACACTCCATGCATTAAACTTATCCTGCGGATCTAGAACTTACTTCTGAACATATCTCTATGGTTGAGTTGCAATATTAGGTTGTTAATTTGAGATCTTTCTATCTGATACAGGTACTGTTTTTCACTGACAGTTATTTTCCTTGATTTGAACAACATAGTTTCTTCTCTTTTGCTGTTTTAAATTTATTCAACCATTCTGTTATGTTTTTGTTATTTAGGAGATTAAAAGAAGGATAATTTCAATGAAATTATAGATGCAGTATTTCCAACAAAGCACCAACCTAATCCTACATACATATAATCTATTTTCTCAGTTAAAAGCTTTCACATGGAAACATTCCCCTTAGGAAATACAATGGGAAGATTTATTTTTAATAACTGAAGAGTATACAACTATAGCAAAGGCTGTGCAGTGCAGTACTTTAGATGTGTGGTATTTTCAAGAAAAATCAGAGAAGCCAGTGTAGCTGAAGAATCAAATCGGGAACTAGCTGGGGTGCTCATTGGGAAGAGCTTTGTTGGGCATCAGTAACACTTGGGGATTTTTGTGTAGTAAAACTTCTAGATCTTTTTCTTTCTATTCTGATTTGTTGACTTTAATGTTATGAGCTTTTAAATATATTTCTACATGACCTTTGTTTTTAATTATTGCTTAATTTTTATTATGTTTATTATCATTTATTATTTATTTAGGGAATTGAGTTTTATGAAATTTGATAAGAAAATGGATTCATTGGCATTCTTTCCCAGCACAAAAGAGCTTTGAAGTTGTTCTTGGTCAGCCACTTTAGGGATATGTGGCACAGGAACTTAATGAACTAACAGTTCCTTCTGTAACTTCTGAAGTCTACCTGAGAGTCAATTAATGGGTACTTGTAGCCATATATTTGCTGTTGGTTTCTGAATACTGCCAGATTTACAGCTCTAGTAAAAGTTTTGCAATCACTTTAATGATGCTTTGCATCCCCTTGTCTGACACTGTTAACAAAATCTCTGTTTCTAAGATAAAAGGCTGGTCTTTCTCTTGTGTAACACTAGATAATACTAGATGACGCGTTAACAGTAGTGTGTAACACTACTGAGCCCTTTTTGGTCAACACTTAAATTTGTGTTATATAATATATTTTGAGGAAACCCATTCTAATATTTTGTGGGAAAAAAACCAAAACATTGCATATGATGGAGGATAAAATGTAACCCACCAATTAGTGTGGTAGAAAAAGCTAAGAGAGTAAATAATTAAATATGTAGATGATGAACACACTATTTTTATTTATTTTTTTAAAAAAAGATTAAAATTCTCTAGCTACTTAACTTAAGGAATTATTTTTAACAAAACTGTATTCATTGTTTAAAAGGTAACACATTTTAAGGCCAGGTGTGATGGCTCATGCCTGTAACCCCAGAACTTTGGGAGACTTAGGAGGAAGGACTGCTTGATCCCAGGAGTTTGAGAACAGCCTGAGCAACATAGTGAGGCCAGTCTCTGCAAAAAAGTTTAAAAATTAGCTGGGCATAATGGTGTGCATTTGTAGTCCCAGCTACTTGGGAGGCTTTGGTGGGAGAATTGCTTAAGTCCAGGAGTTCAAGGTTGTAGTGAGCTATGAACATGACACTGCACACCAGCCTGGGCAAGAGTGAGGCCCTGTTTTAAGAAAATAAGTAAATAGTAACACATTCACCTATCTCATAATTTCAGAAGTACAAAAGTGAAAAATCTGCCTTCAGTTACTGTTTCCCTCCCTGGAGGGAACAGCTGCACACACACACACACAAATACATACACATTTTAACTTTTCTTTTTATCACAGGAATGCTAACATGTATATGTAATATATATATATATATTATTGTCAGCATTATATCTTGAAGATCTTATATAAATGCATAATTTCTTCAATTAAAATTCATTCATTTAAGCAGACCACCATTGACGGTTAGTTTGGCTGTTTCTAGTCTTTTGCTAATATAAACAGTGCTTCTATGAATAACCATATATAAAACTTAAGTTCGTACATGTGGGAGCTTATTTGGTAGCAGTGACTTAGAATTCTCTTGTCAGTTAAATGGTGTGTCTCCATTTCATTAGGACCAGTTTCTAGAGATTTATCTCTTTGTCTTTGTGGGAAAATATTTCCCCGTTTCTTCTTTTTCCTTGATATTCTCTGTTGACATTTTTGTGCCTTAGACAAAAGAGTCATTTCTGTTTGTCTTTATGGATTGACCTCATTCTGGAGAAGACCCTCACTGATCAGCCCAGACAGAAATTCAGGGATCTTTCAATTTTTTTATTATTATTATTTTATTTTATTATTTTATTTTTATTGTACTTTAGGTTCTGGGGTACATGTACAGATCATGCAGGATTGTTGCATAGGTACATACATGGCAAGATGGTTTGCTGCCTTCATCCCCTACATCACCTATATCTGGTATTTCTCCCCGCATTATCCCTCCCCACCCCCGCGCTGTCCCTCCCCTAGCCCCCTCCAACTGACCGCAGTGTGTGATTTTCCTGCCAGTTCCATCCACTGTCTTTGTTTTTTTTTTTTTTTGAGACAGAGTCTCATTCTGTTTCCAGGAGCCAGGCTGGAGTGCAGTGGCACAATCTCTGCTCACTGCAACCTCTGCCTCCTGGGTTCAAGCAGTTCTCCTGCCTCAGCCTCCCAAGTAGCTGGGACTACAGGCGCATGCCACCATGCCGAGCTAATTTTTGTATTTTTAGTAGATACAGGGCTTCATCATGTTGGCCAGGATGGTCTCGATCTCTTGACCTTGTGATCTGCCTGCATCAGCCTCCCAAAGTGCTGGGATTACAGGCTTGAGCCACCACTCCCGGCCCTGTCTTTGTTCTTAATAGTCCCTAGGCATCTAGAATATATCAGGTCCCTTTAGCATCTGAGACCGTGGAGACTGAATCCATTTCCTCACGCAGTCCCCATTTAAGGTGAGTGGCCGGACACACAGTGCCTCTCTGTTCATTCCCAGGTAGAAGCTAAAGAGCTGGGGTTTTTGCCTGCTTGCTCCATGATGAGCCAGATATAGAGGGTGGGGTGGCTCTGGTTACCAACACCCCAAATTGCCATGAGTGGTCAGAGTTTGCTGGGTTCTGTTAGTGCTCCAAGACAGGCTAGACACAGACCAGTTTTCTGGGTTCCTAGAAAACTTTGGGCATTAGACATATAGTATAGCTCTCTCCCTGGGGAGAAGCTAGGAGCTGGGGGATTTTGTTCCTGTCATATGGAACTGTACCAGGGGATTATGGCAGTATGGTATCTGAATTGACTTACTGGCTTTGATGTGACTGGTTTCATACTTACCTGGGGTGCAGCAGCCTCTTAAAAGTTTCTGGATTTCACACAAAGGGAATTTGGCCTTGGGGATTGTTGTGGAGTCAGTTTGCTTGTTGGAAGAAGGAAGGTCCAAGGGTCCTCTTCTGCCATCTTGACGATGTCATTCCTTCTATCTCCCTTTTATAAGGATACTTGTGATTGTAGTTAGACCTAATCAAATGATCCAGGATCATCACCTCCATCTGAAGACTCTAACTTAATCACATCCGCAAAGCCTTTGTTACATAAGCTAACATTCACCAGTTCCCATGACGGGGATGTAGACATCTTTTGGGGGAACCTTCATTCAGCCTACCACACTAGTCTTTCATTTTTCTCTCCTCATCAATTTGAGAACTTTCTTGGTACCAGTTTGCATGTATATCTGCTGCATTTAGGCTATTCAATGTACAGGTACAAGCATTTGACCACTTCATTATGTCTTACAGTGCAGTTGTCCTCAAGTATTGACATATTGAAATGATTAAAATATTACCTTATTATAAATTCCCTTCCCCCTGTATTATAAATAATATATTGATTAAAAAGATATGAATAGATTATATTGTTTATGGTTATTTTAGAATAATTAAAGGGGAATTACAAAATATTTATTATGAAAAGATTCTATAGAGTCACTGGGTTGAGAACTGTTCCTCTAGCTCAGCTATGTTTTTGTATATATGTATACTTTAGATAGATAGATAGGAAGCCTGGGGGTCTCAGAAATTAAGTGACTTATTTAATGTCACAGGGCTAGGGCTGGGGCAGTGATGAGAGAAATAACTAAGTCTTGTAGAAGGAGAAAAGGTGGACATAAGAGAGAAGCTCTTCCCTGGAAGCTGGGACTCCAGAACTGAGAGATTCCAGAGTAGGAATTACTGGCAGCGTTAATTTATCTCAGGAATCGAAAAAGCAAACAAGAAAGAAAAAAAAAAGCCTTGGAATTCTCTCAGGATTGAGAAGTAGAAGGAACAACATGGGAAACTGGGAAAATGGCAGACTTGGAAGTTTACTTGGGGAGTTGTTAGTTATGAATATGGATTACCCTGCTCCAAGAGCGCTTTTGTCCCTGGACTAGCACTCCCCTCCTCAAGCCTCTGGCAAGTTCCTACTCATTTTTCAAGAAATAGCTCATCTTGAGTGCATTTCACACCATTTCTCCTTCCAAAAAGGAATGAGGGTGGACTTGAAAAAAATACTGAAGAGGAAAATTCACTTGGGTGTTTTTCAAAGACGATGTAAGTCTATTCATACTATTGCTTTTTTTTTTCTTTTTAAATATTTCCTGACCCTTTTCCAGTTTGAGGGATGGGAAACCGAAGGTTTTTGGTTGGTATTGAATATTGCTATGTTATGGCACAGCTTTTGAGTCATCAGAACTGGAATGAAAGCCTAACTAAAAATCATACATTTTTGTCCCATATAATAGCATGTTACTATCTGAGAGTTGAGGCGAATTTTCTTTAAAAAATAATTTTATTCTAATTACTCTTGCCTTAGAATTCTGAAAAGATTAAAATAGCTGTTATCTGAGAAACTTGGATTCTGAGCATTTAAACTGGAAAAATGTTCTAGTCAGTTATTGACAGGCTGATGACTAACATATGTGGACATAATCATTACCAAAGAGTGTACTGACTTGTTGACAGCATGTACTTTTAAAAAAGATATAACCGCTATAGGAAATGTTGGCAGATAAATAATTCTCTTGAGAGATTTCAGTATTGACTTTTAAATTAATAAAAATTATGTATTTTCTTAAGTTACAATAGTTTTTGTCAGCTATCATATTTGTATAGTGTTGGTGCAGGGAGTCTGTAGTGCCCCTTTTTCATTATTACTGAAAGTAACTTGTAGCTGAGATTGGTGGTGTCTTCAGGTAATCTTTCTCAAATTGAATATTTAAATACCTTCCACGAAGCCTATTAACTATAAATTTATATAAAATGTTGTGACTCAAGCATTGAAAAAATTGTTTCAAGAAATAACTTTAGACCTTTGCAGCAGAGTCTGTGGGTTGGCTCCCCCATCATCATTCTCACCTCTTTCAACCTTACCTGCCTCTCTTCTAGAGACTATAGCACCTAAAAACTTTCTCCTCCAGCCTTTCGTTGCTGGCAGGGTAGCTACATGCTTGACACACTGGAGGCCAGTAAGAGGCAAACCAGAAGTCTGCTGAGAGTTCTGGGAAACCTTTTGTTCTTCTTCTTCTGAAGAACTGATATAATTGGCACTTATTCCCATGCTGCCCTCCTTTTTGCTTTGTGGTGTAAAGCCTTTGACCATGACACATAAAAATAATACTAAGGATATTTTCATGAGAAAACTTGAATAAGAAAAGCTAAGGAGTTTGGAACCGAAACAAGGAATCTGGGTTTCTGACGACATTGTCTTGCACCTGAATTGGTTCCATGAAGTGCCTACCTTTTATGAAAGAAAAAGAAAATGAATTTTTTTTCTATTTGATTAAGCTCCTATAAGTCAGATTTTCTCTGCATTCCAAGCTGAACCAACACAGACTTTATTTCATACCTGGAGAGGGTTTTATTTTGCTTTCTAAGAATTTTGTTTTGTTTCCTTAAAGAAAAATCTTTTTTTCATAATATTGTTCATGCTCAAGCAGAGCAAAATTCAATCATTAGCAAAATGGCTGACTAGGATGCTGCAGGTGCTTGTTTCCCCACAGAAACATCAAATAAATAGCTACAGACTGACTAAAATAACTTGGTAGGAACTATGCAAACCCATCAAAGGTCTGTAGCAACCCAGCAAATGCCCAATCAAGAAAAAGCCACGTGCAAAATGATGGGAAATTCTGTGATAATTTTACTCACTGTTGCTCTATCTCTGGCACAGTGCAGCGCAGAGAGAAGTAAATGGCCCAGTTTTTCATTCTCTTCCTCAGGACAGACAGATTCAAGCAGAACTAGTTTGACGCATTCTTGCCTATCAGTGGCTTGCCCAAGGGACTGGTTTCAGACTCGCCTCACTCAGAGCACATACTGGGAACGTGGCATGGTTTGAATCACAGGCTGAAGGCCAAGGAAGGCAGTGGTGGGCCCCATAGCACATGAAAACTACAGGGAGACAACAGACCTGCGGATGTGTGGGAGCAAGAGGTTATGCACAGAGAAATACTATACAACATCTAAGGCCTTGAGAAGAAGCTTGATTGAGATTCTGGGAAATTATGACATTTAAAGGCAGCCAGAGGAAACAAGAAAAACAAAAAACAAAACAAAAACCAGAAAGCACACACAGGCCCAGATAGGATACGTGCCCAGAAAAGACCTGAGAAGACCTTAAGCACATTCCCTACGCTGTTCCCAAGGCTCAGGGGCTTGATAAGTAGCAAAGGACTTACATGTCAGTCTTCAAAGACTGGAAGAGGTGGTGGTTTTTTCAAATGTCAGATTTACAGCAAAAAAAATCATAGGACATGCAAAGAAAGGATGAGATCTGGCCCATCCAAAGGAACAAAATAAATCTTCAGAAACTATCCCTGTAAAGACACACAAATTAATTGGATTTGCTCAGAAAAGACTTTAAAACAGCTATCTTAAATACACTCAATGAACTAATGAGAAATAATAAAATCAGGAAAATGATACATGAACAGAATTTCTCAACTATCTTAAATATGTTCAATGAGCTAATGAGAAATAATGAAATCAGGAAAATGATACATGAACAAAATTTCTATCAGCAAAGAAATACAAATTATTTTTAAAAATCCAAATTCTGGAACTGGAAAATATAGTAGCTGAATTGAAAAATTTACTCGAAGGGTTCAACAGCAGACTTTAACCAGCAAAAAAAGAATCAGTGAATTTGAAGGCAGGTCATTTGAAATGATCAAGTCTGAGGAGCAAAATCAAAGAAGAAAAGACAAAAGTGAACAGAGTCTGAGAGACGTATGGAATATCATCAGGCAAACCAATTGATGCGTTACTGGAGTCCAGGAGAAAAAAGAGAAAAGGGGTGGAGAGATAATTAAGAGAAATAATAGCTGAAAACTTATCAAATTTGAGGAAAAACACGACTCTACAAATTGAAGAAACTCAAAGAATCCATGTTTGATTAACCCAGAGTCCGACACCAAGACACATTATCATGAAACTTTCAAAAGTGAAAGACAAAGAGTAGCTTGAAAGCAGTAAAGGTAAATGTGGTATGTACATACAATAGAATATTATTCAGTCAAAGAAATGAAATTCTGATAGATGCTACAAAATGGATAAACCTGGAAGACATTATGCTAAATGAAATAAGCCAGGCACAATAGGATCCATCTTTATGATTCCTCTTACATGAGGTGCCTGGAGTAGAGAAATAAAGTAGATTGGTGATTGTCAGGTGTTGGGGAAGAGTCGGGAAATGGAAAAATTAAAATTATTGTTTAATGTGTGCAGTTTCAGGGGAAGATGGAAAAAGTTCTGGAGATGGATGGTTGCACAGTAATGTGAATTTATTTAATACCATAGAACTAAACACTTAAAAATGGTTAAAATGATGTGTTATGCATATTTAACCCTAATTTAAAGAATGAATATAAATAAACTTTTAGAACTCAAAAATTTCAAATGAACCTCATTATTTAGAAATCACCATCATTAATGTTAGGTCAACATTATTTTAGACATGTTCCAATGGTTGTATTCACATGAAAAGATGGATGAATTGATAGGCTGAGGTGGGCGGATCTCGAGGTCAGGAGTTTGAGCCCAGCCTGGCCAACATGATGAAACCCCAACTCTACAAAAAAAAAAAATACAAAAACTAACTGGGCATGGTGGTGTGCACCTGTAATCCCAGTTACTCTGGAGGCAAGGCAGGAGAAACCCTTGAACCCAGAAAGCAGAGGCTTCTGTTAGCCAAGATCCTGCCGTTATACTCCAGCCTGGGTGGCAAAGCGAGACTCTGTCTCCAAAAAATAATAATATCTTGTTAAAAAACAAGATAAAAAACATTGTCCCAATTTTTTCACGTTGTTTATGGTGGTAAAATATACATAACATAAAACTTACCATTTTAACAATTTTTTAATTGTATATGCTATTTAAATACTGTGTTTTAGACAGAATTGATTGACTTTTAGCCTGAAAGATGAGGACATTAGCAGTATTGCACTTTTCATCTCCCCCTCCTCCACTTTCTGATTTTTAAAAGTTATATTGTTATTTTTATAGTCATAGTTTATATTTTTATGTTGTTTTGTGTTCTGTTTTGTGACTGCAATTTGCACATTTGCTAATTACTAGCTTTATTTTCTCTAGATTTATAGTTAATTATATTCAGTGCTCAAGACTAGTTATTTTACTGTGGCTTTTCCATGACTGTGTTCTTAATTTCAAATGATCTTTTAATTCCCCTCTCTCACACATACTTTGCCCTACTTCCCTCCACCAATTTAAAGAGGTACTTCATGTTTGAGAATGCCTGGGGCTTTTATACTTAACCAGATCTTGGCTGAGCAGTTTTTAATCTCTTTTGCTTTTGTTCGGAACTTAGTACACATTGCTTTGTTGTCTTCAGGCGTTCATTGTTGCCTTGAAGTCAGAGAAGAGTCTGATCATTTCCTCTTCCTCCCTTCTCTTCCTCCTCCCCCACCATAGCATTCTGCCTTTGGCCTCCAAAATTTATGTCCTTCTCACATGAAGAATACATTCATTCCATGCCAGTACCCCAAAACTCTTAACTTGTTACATCAACAACTAAGAAGTCTGAAGTCCAGAATTTGACCTAATATCATTTAAATCAGATGTGGATGAGACTCATAGTGTGAGTCATTGTGAGGCCAGTTGCTCTCGAGCTGTGAGCCTGTGAAATCAAACAGGTTATGTGCATTCAAAACACAGTGGTGGGTGAGACAGGAATAGCATAGACATTTCCATTCCAAAAAGGAAAAATAGGAAGAAAGGAATGGTAGATAAATCCCAAGCCAGTCTAAAACCAACAAGGCAAACAGCATTAAATCTTAAGGCTCAAAAGGACTCTGATTCCATGTCCTGCCTCCGGACACCCTGGGGTAGGACTTGTGTTGCTATAAAGGAATACCTGAGATTGGATAATTTATAAATAAAAGAGGTTTTATTTTGTCTTACGGTTCTGCAGGCTGTACAGGAAGCATGGTGCTGCCATCTGCTTCTGGTATGGGCCTCAGGAAGCTCACAATCATGGTAGAAGTCAGCAGGGAGCCAGCAAGTCACATGAAAGCAGGCACAGGAGAGAGGAAGAAGGTGCCACATACTCTTTAACAAGCAGATTGCATGTCAACTCACGCATCACCAAGGGCGTGATGCTGAACTATTCATTGAGGGATGCACCCTCGTGATAGAAACACCTCCTACCAGGCCCCACCTCCAACAGTGGGGATTACATTTTAATGTGAGATTTGGAGGGCACAGATATCCAAACTATATCCAGCCTCAAAGTTTTGGGGGACGCTGCCCCTATGTTTTTGCAGGGCACAGACCATGCTGCAGCTCTCACAGGTTGGAGTCTCATGTCTCTCCAAGACTGGAGTTGCACACTGGTGGGCCCTACCCTTCCAGGTTTCAGAGACAGCCCCAATCCATGTTATGTCTGAGCATTGCCCTAGTGGTGGCTTTCTGTGGTGATTCTGCCTTCACACCTGTACTTCGGACTACTCTATGGGGGCTCTCTCTGCAGTGGCTTTGTCTCATGACAGCTCTCAGCCTGGATACTCATGCTTTTCTGGCATCTTTTGAAATATAGGTGGAGGCAGCCACACTGTCATAGCTCATGCATTTTCCACACCTGCGGAGATGGCGCTGTGCAAACACCATGCCAAGGTTTATCACCTTTGCCTTCTAGAAGGGTGATCTGAGTTGCACCTGAGCCTACTTGAGTAACAGCTGGGGTAACCAAGGAGCACTGCACCAGAATTTAGGGAGCAGAGCCTTTAAAATTGTTCTGCCACAAGGCCCTGGGTTTCTGGGTCTGTGATAGGCAGGGCAGCTCTGAACATCTCTGAAATACCTTACTGGTCATTCTCTCGTCTCAATGAATAGCACGTGGCTTCCTTCCATCGACATGAATCTCCTTAACAGATGCTTGCACCACGCCTTTGGTTTCTCTCCTGAACAAGCTGTATCATTCTTTACATGGCTAGGCTGAGAATTTTACAAATCTTTAAATTCTGCTTCCCTTGTGATTATAGATTTCATCTTTTATTTGTTTATATCTTCTCACCTTTTACTGTAAGTCAAGGGAAGCCACAAAGCACCCGCAAGACTTTGCTTGGATATTTTTTCCACAAAATATCCTGTTTCATCACTCTCAGACTAATTCTACAGAACACTAGGACACCAGCACAATCCAGCCAGGTTCTTTGCCACTTTATTACAAGATCACCTTTTCTTCTGTTTCTAGTAACATGTTTCTCATTTTTTTCTGAGACCTCATTAGAATGGCCTTTACCATCTAGCATTTTGACTGTGACCATTAACATGATCTCTAAGAAGATTGAAGCTTTCTCAGCAGTTCTCCTGTTTTGAGCCCTCACCACTCTTAATGTTCTTTCCACAGCAATGTAGGCTTTTTCTAGCATGCACATCCATATTCTTCCAGCCTCTACCCATTACCCAACTCCAAAGTTACTTCCACATTTTTAAGTGTTTGTTATGGCAGCGCCATGCTACTGGTGCCAGCTTCTGTCTTACTATGTTCAGGCTCCTATAACAAAATTCTCAGACTGGATAATTTATAAACAAAATTATTGTTCGCATTTCTAGAGGCTGGAAGTCTAAAACCAAGGCATCAGCAGATTCAGGGTCTGGTAAGGGCCTGTTTCTCATAGATGGTACCTTCCAGCTGTAGCATCACAGAAGGGGCAAACAGGCTTCCTCAAACCTCTCTTATAATGGTACTAATCCTATTCATGAGGGTAGAGCCTTCATGACCTAATTATCTCCCAAGGCCCCTCCTCTGAAAACCGTCACCTTGGGAGTTCTAACATAGGAAGTTTGAAGGGGACATTCAGATTAGAGTGAGCACTAAATCATGAGGGTTCCACCCTTACTCTGAAATTACCTGCCACAGGCCCCAGCCCCTAATAACTATCACAGTGGGGTTAGGATTTCAACATAGGAATTTAGAGGGTGACACAAACGTTCAGTCTGTAACACCAAGTTACTCAGGTTGAAATTCTAAACTTGAAGAATGTAATCAATTTGAACATTGTAGTATTGAAAAAATGTTAAAACCACAATGATATGATTTTATATTTAGCCTGTCTCATCTAAGAATCCCAGAACTTTTTCTCTCCTGTAATTTACGTCTGCCTCACAGCTTTAAAGGAGAAATTAGAACTCAAACCAGTGAACTTCTTTTACTTCTAAAAGACCTGTACAAGCTTCACTTTTAAAATATGCTGATATGTTAAAATGTTCTGTCACATTTTAGGTATGAAGTATAGTAAAATAAAATAAGATGTATTCTCTTTCATGCTTTTGCAGTATACAGAAAAATGATTTTAATTTTCTTGTGTGCTTTCTGTGGGTTTTTTGATTGAGAACATTGATATTGTAGGTTGTAGGTATGTTAAGAACCCCTCAGATACCGTTCTGGTAATGATTAACATTGTTCTTTTCTCTTTTTTTTGAGACGGAGTTTCGCTCTTGTCACCCAGGCTGGAGTGCAGTGGCGCGATCTTGGCTAACTGCAGTCTCCGCCTCCTGTGTTCAAGCGATTCTTCTGCCTCAGCCTCCCGAGTAGCTGGGATTATAGGTACCTGCCACCACACCCAGCTAATTTTTCGTATTTTTGATAGAGATGAGGTTTTGCCATTTTGGTCAGGCTGGTCTCAAACTCCTGTCCTCAGGTGATCCGCCCACCTCAGCCTCCCAAAGTGCTGGGATTATAGGCATGAGCCACTGTGCCCGGCCGATTTAGGTTGTTCTTTAAGCACTAGTTTGAATTCTGTTAGCTCTACAACAGTTACTTTCTTCTTTACCGTTCATATGAATCATCTCAGGACCTGAAGTAAAACTGTTGTTTAATGAGGCTGCTTGAAATTTCAATTGGTTTATTTTTAGCTCTATTTGTAGATTATGTGTACTATATCTGTAACCTGTTTTTAGTCTATAAGAAGATTTTGTGTAACTCTCTCACATGGGCGCTCTCTCACTCACTCTCTACTCTCTCTCTCTCTCTCTGTCTCACACACACACACCCTCGGTAAACTATGTTTTGCTTGGGTTGAACTATTACTGTGAAAGTAATGAATTTGGTTACCTTACTTTTACCACATAATTATATGCAAAGGGCACATAACCATTGTCTCTAGTGCTCCATTCCTAGCGTATACCACTTAGTCTGTTTTATCCTGCGATAGCAGAATACATGAGACTGGGTAAGTTATAATGAACAGAAGTTTAATGGCTCATATTGTAGAGGCTGGGAAACCCAGTATCAAGGTACTGGCATCCCAGGGCTTCTTGTTGCATCATCACCTGGCAGAAGAAGAGAGAAGAGGGTACGAAAGAGCAAGAGGGAGCTGCACTCACACATGAGGGTGGAGCCTCATGGCCTTATCGCCAATTCTTAAAGGTCCCACTCTTAATACTATTACAATGGCAATTAAATTTCAACATGAGTTTTAGAGGGGACAAGCATTCAAGCTATAGCATTCTGCCTGCAGGCCCCCACATCTCATGTCCTTCTCATAAACAAAATAATTCATTTCATCTAAATAGCCCCACAAGTCTTGTAACAGCTTCAACTTAAAAGTCCAGAGTGTCATCTAAATTAAATGTGAGACTAGGCTTTTTTAAGTGAATCTTTTCCCTTTTTGCTTTTATGCTCTAAAATTTTCTTTCTTATCCAGTGACTGTGTAAATTGTCATTAATTTTCAAGTGAAATTCTTAAATTTGGGGGCGCTTTGATTTGATTTTTGTTTTTTTAATTTACTACTTAAGCAGAATTTCTTGTTGCTAATTATCATATTTAAACTGAACTTACGAACTTACTGAAGAAATGGCTTTCCTCCTTTCTTTCAAACATGGGATTTCTTCTAGATTTTGCCTAATAGGAACTTAATATTAGGGTAAATAATCTTATCTTTTGTTTGCAATGTTGAACAAGAGCCAGTGGATGTTTTAATTTTTCAAATGATATTTTCACCCAAAAATTTAAGCATGAAAAGAATGAAAATCTAAATGAATATTTATAAATGTCTCACATAGTTCTGATTTTAATTTGTTTTTAATTTCCTTTTTAGCTACTCCCTAAGGGTAAAGCAATGTTGATTTGTTTTGCAGAATCCTTGCAGCCTTTCTTGGAAGCCTGTAGCAACTCTTCATTTTTTCGTACTTGCTCTGTGCTGCTTCGAGCCCCTAAGCTTGATCTTCAAATACTTGAAAAACTCAGTATTATTTTACAGAAACTTTCCAAAATCAAGTAAGAATTTATTATTTCTAACATTTTTATTGAAAAATAGCTTACTGTGATCACTTAGACCAGGGGTGTCCAATCTTTTGGCTTCCCTGGGCCACAATGGAAGAAGAATTGTCTTGGACCACACATAAAATACACTAACGATAGCTGATGTGCTTAAATAAATAAAATCTCATAGCGTTTTAAGAAAATTTATGAGTTCGTGTTGAGCTGCATTCAGAGCCATCCTGGGCCAAATGAAGCTGACGGGCTGCAGGTTGGACAAGCTTGATTTAGACCTTTCTAAATCCCATGCTACATAAACTTTGATTATTAAATAAAAATTTCTATTATACAGATGGAGAAAACTAAAATTCATAAATATTAATGCTGATCTAAGACCACATATTTAGTGATAGACTAGAATTAGAGTACTAATCGCAGAACATCTAGTTGTTTCTATAGCTCATTTCATATAAATGAACTTTAAATACTTCATATAAAAGTAAGATCAGTTTTTAGCAACCAAGTAATAATATGCGAATAAATTCTTGCATGCTGGTATTCTGTAAATACCACAGGTGAAAATAAAAAGATAATAAAAGTATATTTTGCAAATTCTTATTGATGTACCAAAGTGAATTTAGGGAATGAGAATGAAGCAAGCAGAAGAGATTTTAAATTACTTTAGCAACAGGGTTTATTTTAGTAAACTCTTATGGGCTGCCTACTGCCACTAATTTGGATTTTATTATGAAAATCAAGGGGTTTGTGTTTCCTCTTCTTTCTCCTGACTCAGAAATTTGTATAACCAGTTACTAAACTATAAATAAGGACACAGATTTTAAGCTGTATTTTCCTTGATTCTTGGTATACTCTAGTGTTTCCTTTGAGGCAAATCTGGAAACCTTCTATCTCAACTCATTTTTATAACAGACATTTTTATTTTTATTTAGGTTCAACTATTCTCCCCCTGGCCTCATCCCCTTATCCATGATTCCCATGATAGAGAATTTAGATATTTTTCCAGGCTTCCATATACTTGAGTAGTAAATGCAATGCATCTTGAAATTATTTGTATAATTTGTATAATAGTGATTAAGAGATCCATATGTTCTATTTGGTAACATGCCTAGTAGCGCATCATAATAAATTATTGTCAAATTATAACCTTATTCTCAACTGACCAAAGTATTAGTTTTGGTCTGGTATCTGCTGAATTTATCAATTTACTGTCTTCCTTTTCTTGCAGACTGTACCATGATTCTCTTGATTTATGATCAGTAAATTCGTAGTAAGGCCTGTTGCAGTTACCCTGTGGTGCCATGAAGCTGCAATAATATTACTTAGATTTAATTCTTTTTTAGTTCCTAATTCATGGGATTTTTTAAAAAGTGGTCCTAAAGTGCAAGTATATTCTTGGGCCAAAATGTTTTACTATTCGTGATGTGTTTGTAGCTTAGGTTCATTTTTGACTTAAATAAAAAACTAGAACAAAGCTTGAACAAGAAGATTGGGAATAGTTGATGCTCAAGCAAGACTTCAAATAAATCTTTAAAACCACAAAAGATGTAAATCCTTTTGTATTAGGATAGCACATAAGGTTATTTGACAAATTCTCTCAAGAGGTAAAAATAGCTAGACAAGGAAATAAGAAACATAAAGTATAATTCTTAATGATTGAAATGAAATTACTGACCACTTATTAGAAAGAGGATGATTGAACAGGTATTTTATAGCCAAGTCAAAAGGTAAACCAATATTCTGCCACTTTACAAAGGCCTGCTTACATAAAATAGGATGATCAAATGTTTGTCTGTCTTGCTGGCTGTGAAAAAAAATTCTCAGGCTCTCTAATAGTGAATAGGGTGCAGTTTTCAGGGTTATAAAATGTTTCCAGGCTGGGCGCGGTGGCTCATGTCTGTGGTCTTAGCACTTTGGGAGGCCAAGGAAGGAGGATCGCCTGAGCCCAGAAGTTCAAAACCAGTCTTAGCAACATAGTGACACCCTGTCTCTACAAAAAATAAAATTAGCCAGATTTGGTGGTGTTCACCTGTAGTCCTAGCTACTCAGGAGGCTGAGGTGGGAGGATTTTTTGAGCTGGGGAGGTTGAGGCTGCAGTAAGCTGTGCTCATACCACTGCACTCCACCTGGGTGCCAGAACAACAGCTTCCCTCAAAAGAAAAAAAAGTTTCCTTTTTTCCCCACTGCTTTTCTGCCTCAGTTTATCTCATAAACCCATTTTGTTTGTTTCAGCATTCCAATCTTTTAGTCGCCTATTTAATCCACTGTTTTTAAAAACAGATGCCATTTCCTAATCTTTACACATAAATTATCTTTCAGTATCATTGCAGATGAACTCCTTAAATATGTGTAATTAAATAATACGTTCATTTGTTTACAGGAATAATAAGAAGCTCTTTGAACTTTTTACGATTCATCTGATGCTTCAAGAAATACAAAGGACAACAAACCCAGAGCATGCCTTTCTCTGTATTAATCTAAATTCAACTCTGTTCAATTTGGGTTTAACAAAATGTAACTCCCTGGTCTCCAGTGCAAGCCATTAGACTGGCTTATTTTTTAATATAGTAGATGTGGTGCTTATTTATAAACATGTAAAAATTACCAGAGTAACTACAATTCTACCAAGTAAAGTTATCAAAGCATCATTTATCATGAAAAATAAATGATTTTTTTGAATTTTAAAAATGAAATCTGTAGAACGTATTGGAACTTTTGGAATGCTTCAGTTCAAGTAAGGTAGTACTAATGTACAAGATGGCATTTCTAGAATGTATGACACTGAAGTTACTTTTTGTAAAAATATATTAGGAAAATTCTTAAAATTATGTGATTATTTGGAATAAATTTGGTGCTTATATGAGAACAAGGTTAAATAATACTGTTTTTCCATTTTCTTAATATATTAGAATCCTTCCTTTTGGAAGCAGAAGTATGTATCTTTATCATCTTGATATCATAACTTTTCTATATACTATATCCTAGATTAACAGATACTAATTTTTTAAATTGTGCTCTTTGTGGGATAAAAAAATTATTTTTTATTGTGCTGTTCACAGGGTTAAAAACTTATTTTTTTCCAAAATAATTATTACTGGAGCATGTATATACAATACAAGGCATTCTTTAAATATTTAAAGGTAAACAAAAGATATTCCTGTTACCAGAAATAACTCTTGATTTAGCTGAAGATGAGTAAAGTGGCCAGAGATCTGGGTGAATGAAGGTGGTGAGACTTGGGACTTAGGACAGGATACTGAGGAACATTGTTTTAAAGAGCCATGAAATCATATATGATCAGTGTCTAAGCTCAGTTTCAGGATTTAGAAGAAATTTCCAAAAAAGTATTAGGCCTCTTTAAAAATATATAAGAAAATGTGCCATTTTTGAAGTAGAAGCAGAAAGTCATAAGGAAAGACAGACCAAGGTGAGTATGGTGGAACTCACAGAAACTTAAAAATGCAGAAGGCCAGGCACAATGGCTCATTCCTGTAATCCTAGCACTTTGGGATGCCAAGGCAGACAGATCACCTAAGGTCAGGAGTTCAAGACCAGCCTAGCCAACATGGTGAAACCCCGTCTCTACTAAAAATACAAAATTAGCTGGGCATGGTGGTGGGCGCCTGTGATCCCAGCTACTTGGGAGGCTGAGGCAGGAGAATCACTTAAACCTGGGAGGCAGAGGTTGCAGTGAGCCGAGATCACACCATTGCACTCCAGCCTGGGCAACAAAGTGAGACTCCGTCTTGAAAAATAATTTAAAAAAAATAATAAAAATGCAGAAGCCAAAATGCACATTAGAAACAAAAAATAACATGATTGATACTTCTTAAAATAGGAGTAGTATGATGAGAAAGAACAAACAAAAAGCTCTCTCGGAACTCAGAGTACATAGAGATGCTACCAGCGAGAGTGGATGGCAGATACTAGGATAGAGCCTGGCACTTCTCTATGGCTGCATTTGGCATTTCTGAAAAAGAGAACAGAACAAGTAGAGCAGAAGCAATATTCAGAAATATAGTTGAATAAAGATTCTGGCAGCCAAAGAAAGAGCTGCATGTACAGATTGAAAGCGCTCATCATGTTCCAGAAAAACCTATGAGAAAGGGGTTCTATAATTAGATGCATCCTGGCCAAATGGTAAGTATAAGGATAAAAGCACAAACAAAAGCCAGTTACTTACAAGGAAGGAAAAACCAGGCTAGCCATACAGAATGCTGGAAGGTAATAGGGAGCTCTAGAGAAGATTTTTAATCCAAGAATTTATCCCTACCGAAGTTGCCTTTCATAGGTGAAGACAAAGAAAGACATCTTCAGACATTCGAGTGTTGAGAAATTATACGACTTATGTATTATTCTGGAGGAAAAAAATGACTTAAAGATTAATCAACTTAGAGATGAAAGAAAACAGTTGATAAAGTCAACCTCATGCCAAAAGACAGCACTGAACACAGAAGCAAATTAAATATTAATTTAAATAATTGTTATAACTCTGTTTATAAGATGGAGTGAGATGTTAAAGTCCCCCAAAGGATATAGTGGGAAAAACAGCCCCTGCGCTCTTCCTTTCTCAGTCATCATGATGTGTGCAGTTAACTCTATTTCTCACTGTGTCTTCTCACAAGTCTTTCAGGGTCAAGTGATTTCAGGCCAAGGAACAAAAACAAAATTGTCTTATTCTCCAGTGTATTCAGATGAAAACTGGTAATAAAATCAGGTACACTCCCAAGAGGAGACACTGGGGAAGAACCATGCTGGGTCCGTAAGGAATTGCAAATGAGATGGCACACACATTTATGCTGTATCAAGATCACTGTCATCTTACCATATCAGGCTGAAAATATCACCAAGAGTCAGATGTGTTCCATTGGGAAAATGGTTTTTCTCTTTGTTTATATCCTCTGCACTAGTAGGGTGGTTTAGTAACAAATATGTGAGACCTTTTATTTGAAAAATATTGCTTTTAAATAATGGGAAAAGCAGTATGTTAATAGTATCGGGGTAAGATTATCTTAGTCTTTGTTAACAAAAACTGAGAATTGATGGGTCCTTGAGATTGGGGTAGAGATGAACGAGGAGCTGTTAAGTATAATATTCTACATTATCAGAAAGAGTCAAAGTGTTCCGTTTCACTGTTAGAAAAATGTAGGATAAAGAATGGCGTCTGGAAAATACCAAGGAAACTATTAAAATAAAAATAGCATAAATATTATCAAAACACTGAAAAACAAAAATGAAATGTCTATATAGATATAGCAAAAAATAGAATGACAGGAATATAAACAAAAATAGGATAAATAAGGGAGGTTTTAAAAATTATAAATACATTCTTTATGGTCATATGCTAATAAATTTGAAAATCTGAATGAAATGGACTGTTTTCTAGGAAAAGATAAAAATTGGCTTAAGAAATCTGCACTAGCAAATCATTGCAGTCTTTTATTTATTTACTTTTTTGTAGAGACAGGGTTGCCATGTTGCCCAGGCTGGTCTTGAACTCTTGAGCTCAAGCAATCTGTCTGCCTTGGCCTCCCAGAGTGTTGGGATTACAAGCATCAGCCAGTGCACCTAGCCTAAAGTCTTTTATAAAATTATCAAATAATTCTTTTTTAAAATGGCTTCAAGTCCAGGCGTTTTGCAAGTGGATTGTTTTAAAATTTCAACATGAAATAGTTAAAGTTATTTAAACTGTCCCAGAATGTAGAAAAATCATCCAAATCTATTTCATGCAGTTAGCATGAACCTAGTATCAAACAGTTGGCAAAATGAGAATAAAATAGATTCAAAAGTCTCAAAGAATTATGGAGAAAGCAGTACCAACTGCATATGACAGGAACATTAATCCATGATTAAGTAGGATAACATACATTCTAGAAATACAATATTAACTTTCTAATAGAAAAATATATTTTGGCCAGGCTAAGTTTTTAGTATATTATTTAATCCTCATAATAACTTTGTGATGGATCTTATAATTATTATCATTTTATAGATCAAAAAAGAAATGGGGTTAGGGAGATCTAAGTGACTAAGCCACTATCATTGCTGTAACTAGAGCTCTGTTAGTTGAAGGAGAGTGAGATGGAATTTATTTACAATACTAGATTTTTACCCATGTTATAGTGTGACTGGAGTCCTTGAGTTTACCTCCTCTCTTCCAACCTCCAAATTTATTGGAATAACAAAAGAAGTTTTTCTAGAGTAAGCAATATGAAGTAGAAAGTTTTTGTTTTCAGCAGTGTGGCGGACTATATTTATTCTCCAGGTGCCGTGCAACTAAAAATGGCAGGAGTACATAAACACATGGTTGATCTGGTGGCAAAGTGAAACAGTTCCTTGGAGACCAGACTTGGTAAGAAACAAATCCAAAGCAAAAGAAAAAATTTAAAAAAACAAATCAATGTAATTGAAAACAGGAAGTCAACAAAACCAAAAGCTATTTCTTTGAAAAGATTGATAAGCTTACAGTCAGGCTAACTAAACAAAACAAAAGCAAGAGAAGGTATAAAATACCAAAAATGAAAGAAGGGACATTACTGTGGGTTCCATGTTCATAGATAGGAAGACTCAATATTGTCAAGATTTTCGTTCTCCCAACTTGATCTATAGATAAAATGCAAATCCTATTCAAAATCCTAGCAAGTTATTTTGTGGGTACCAACTGACCTTTTCCCATGAATTATGAACTTTCTTAATGGCATCTAGAAGGCTAAATTCTTTCTAGGTTTTCATAGCTAGAGAGGAGATAGGGATTAGACATCAAGGCCTGGCTTCAAAGCTTCAAAAGACAGGCTGACTCTCTTGTTAGAGTTTAATAGGGTTAGTGACTTTAACTTGAAGACAGTGATTGTTTACCATTCTGAAAATCCTAGGGCCCTTAAGAATATTATACTAAGTCTCCCCTGCCTGTGCTCTATAAATGGAAGAACAAAGCCTGGATGACGGCACATCTGTTTATAGCATCATTTCCTGAATACTTTAAGCCCACTGTTGAGACCTACTGCTCAGATAAAGAAGACTTCTCTGAAAACATTACCACTTACCAACAGTGCACCCAGTGACTAAAGAGCTCTGATGGAGATGTGCAAGATTAATGTTTCCAATACTGATAACATCCATTCTGCAGCCTATGAACCAAAACATAATTTCAACTTTCAAGTCTTTTGCTTCTCTATGTAAACTTTATGATTCATGGGAGAAGGTCAAAATATCAACATTAACAGGAGTTTGGAAAAAGTTAATTCCAATCCTCACGAATGACTTTGAGGGGTTTAAGACTTCAGTGGAGGAAGTAACTGCAGATGTGGTGGAAATTGCAAATCAACTGTGAAGCCTAAGATAGCATGATCTTCCAATAGGAGGCTGTTTAAACTGCATTGAAAATCTGTTGTGTAGTGTAGCCACATCATCAGTGGTCTTACCTCAGTCTTCTGGAGAACTTGCTACAGCTTCTACACCAGCACTTGCTGCTTCATCTTGCACTTTTATATTATGGAGGTGATTTTTTTCCTAAAACCTCATGAACCAATCTCTGCTAGCTTCAAACTTTTCTTTGCAGCTTCATCAGCCTTCATAGAATTGAAGAGAGTTAGGGCCTTGGTTTGGATTAGGCTTTGGCTTAAAGGAATATTGTGACTGATTTGATCTACCAAGACCACTAAAACTTTCTCCTTATCAGTAATAAGGCTGTTGTGTTTTCTTATCATTTGTGTATTCTCTGGAATAGCACTTTAAATTTCCTTTAAGAACTTTTCCTTTGCATTCACAACTTCGTAGTTTGGTGCAAGAGGCCTAGCCTTCAGCTTTTCTTGGCTTTGGACATGCTAAACCTAACCATTTCTAGCTTTTCATTTAAAGTGAGAGATGTGAGGCTTTTCCTTTCACTTGGACACTTAGAGGCCATTTTAAGGTTATTAATTGGCTTAATTTCAGTATTGTTGTGTTTCAGGAAATGGAGAAAGATCCAAGGAGAGGGAGAGATGGATGGGGGGAGGGGGGGATCAGCCAGTCAGTGGAGTAGTCAGAACACATCCATTTATCAGTTAAGTTTGCTGCCTTATATAGGTGTGGTTCTTGGCATCCTAAAACAATTACAGTAGTAACATCAGAGATTGTTGGCCGAGCATGATGGCTCACTCTTGTAATCCCAGCACATTGGGAGGCTGAGGCTAGAGGATTGCTTGAGGCCAGGAGTTTGAGACCAGCGTGGGCAACATAGCAAGACCCTGTTTCTACAAAAAGAATAAAAATAGCCAGGTGTGGTGGCAGGTGCTTGTAGTCCTAGCACCTCGAGAAGCTGAGGCAGCTGGCCTTCCAGCTGGGAAAGGCCACTTGACCTCTTTTTCTCTTTCAAAATTCAGGGCACAGCACCCTGTGACTCTACGTGAGCCCAGGAGTTGGAGGCTGCAGTGAGCTATGATCATACCACTGCACACCAGTCTGGGCAACAGAGTGAGACCCTGTCTCTTAAAAAAAAAATAGATTATTGATTGCAGATCACCATGACAGATAATAGTAACAGAAAAGTTTGAAATGTTGTGCAAATTACCAAAATGTGACACAGATACACAAAGTGAGCTCATGCTGTTGGAAAAATGGTTCCAATAGACTCAGCAGATGGAAGGTTGCCACAGATCTTCAATTTGTAAAAAACACAGTATCTGTGAAGCATAATAAAGGTGAAGTACAATAAAATTAGGTATGCCTGTATGCAAACGCAGAGCTCACACCCTTCTGATGAACAGACAGAAGTGTCAGATCCTTTCTATGTTAGTAAAGGGTTTTAGGGTTTGGAATTCTCTTAAAGTGTAAAGCTCTTAGGAGGGCATTATTGGCCAAAGTAGTGCTTTATCTCATTCTTTTGTTTGCCTGTTCAAACTTCCCACCCATTGTAGATCCACCTGCTGTGTCATGCAGGTTAAGCCCCTCAGACCTTTTTCTCTCACCCCTTCTGTTCACCTCCCATCCCCTTTCCTTTCCATGGCATTCTCCGTGCCCTTCTGATGTCTACATGTCTCTTCATGTTCTTCTCAGGCCTTCTCTTTCTCTCTTTTTGCCATCTCTCTAAGTTATTGAAATTCTTGAAATTCTAAGTTGGCCTGGCACTGAGAGGTAAGCACCTGAGAGTATCAGTCTTCCCTAGATAGATGGAACTGTGTGCAGATCTGGAAGTGCTGGAAAGGTGTGAGGTAGGGGTTTAAGGCTGGTGCAAGTAGGATGGGGCTGAAGAAGGCTTTGAGGATTAAACTTGGTTCTGAATTCAGCAGTGTTTAATTCATTTATTATTTTCCACTGTACTTCATTTCAACCCATCCTCTATATTTTACGAGCCCAAAGCCTTTAGATATGTGTAGAGGAAGGTGTGATACAGCTTTCAAATTCTTGAAATTTGCCCAAGAAATACTTTGTGTCAAGAGGTCTGCAGTTATTTATACAAATCCCTGAAAGTATTTCATGGCAAATCTGTAGCACCCAGTTGAGATGAGACTAAACTGGAAAAATCTCTGTGGCTGTGGTTATTATCAGTTCTGTAAGATGAAGGTGGGACCAGTGACAAGAATGTGCACTATTTACTGAGCACTCACCTGCACAGGGCCACGTGCTTTTCAGACATTGCCTCTTTCAATCTTGAACACAATGCCAGTTGTGCTGTCCCTGACATACAAATGAGGAGATGAAGATCTAGACATAACCAGCAAGGGCAGGGCTGGCATGGGACCCTTGTGTGCCGGATTCCCAGGGCTCACACATGCAGTTTGCTCTTCAGAACAGTTAGCCTTAGCAATGAGAGACAGGATTCAGGATGTCCAGTTTCAGTCTCAGTGGCTGGGCTGTAATCTTCCATTGACCTCTTCAGTTCCGCTCTATATTCCTCCCTGGCCGGGGAGGCTCACTCACATGAGCTTTCTGCTAGGCTTGGCCAGTGGGGTTGCCATTGGGAGACAATAGGGCATCTACTTCTCCATCTCCCAGGGCACAGTGCCCTGTGACTCTGGGGTCTGCCCCTCATGGTTTCCCTAAACCTCTCTCCTCTCTTTGTAAACAGCCCCTTCATAAATCACTCACCTTGAGGGTGTCATCTGCTTCCTGTCAGGAGCAGGACTGACTGACTAGCATCACTCCTAAATAATGTTTTGTTTTTTTGTTTGAGGCAGAGTCTCACTCTGTTGCCTAGGCTGGAGTGCAGTGGCAGGGTCTTGGCTCACTGTAGCTTCTGCCTCCTGGGCTCAAGCAATCCTTCCACCTTAGCCATCCCAGTAGCTGGGACTACAGGCATGTGCCACCATGCCTGGCTAATTTTTAAAATATTCTTTGTAGAGATGAGGTCTTGCTATGTTGCTAGGCTGGTCTTGAACTCCAGGGCTCAAGTGGTCCTTCTGCCTCAGCCTCCTAAAGTTTTGGGACTAAAGATATGAGCCACTGCACCTGACCAATGATGTAAACTTATAGTAAGTCACTTCAGTTCTCTGGGCCCAACTTGATTTACCTGTCAAGCAGGGAGCATGGTGCCTGTTCTCCCAGATTGTGAATATCAAAGAAAACAGATGGAGAGGCACTTTGGAAAACATAAACAATCCTCAGAATGGGAGCTAGCATGTAATTCCACAAGGCACAGAATGGGCATTCAGCGCATAGCCTGATTGGAAGTGGAGCATCCCTTGTGAGAAAAAGAAACCTCGGAGACAGTGATTTTGTTTCCATTCCGAAAAGCTTGATGCAAGCAAAATAGAAGAAAGGGCACCGCTGAAGAGAATAGGAGAAGAGACCTTTGTTTTGTTTTGCTTTTTGTTTCTTGATGGTAGGGACAGCGTATTTTTTTTTGTAGGAACCTGTGACAAAGCTCCACATAATAAACATGAGAAAGTCAAGGCTGACAGTCTTGGCCAAGGAGCAAGTGACACATGCTACAGTTGTCCTGGCAGGTCCCCTTTTCGAGATTGTATCCTCCTGGATAGGACTCTCAAGCAGCTGCAACAGGCATCTTCCAGCTGGGAAAGGCCACTTGACCTCTTTTTCTCTTTCAAAAGCCAGGCACCTGTGAGTCCAGGCTTGTCACTCCTGGGTGCAGGCTCAGGAATTGAAGGTGGGTCTGCCAAGCCACACGCCCTCATTTGAAACACCTCTGCTCTGTGGCCAGGTGTTTCAGCCCCTCCCTACTCCCCATCAGCAGCGGCTTCTGGAATTTCCCTGTCTGTAGAATGAGAATCGTTACACCAAAATTTCTTCCCAAGGAGTTAATTGGAATATTGCAATACAAATCTTTGCAGAGAATCAATACGGAGAGATGCTAAAGGAGAATTTAGCTCGTATAATTACTAATCAGTATGTCCTTTCCAGGTACTCTTTAAGGAAGCTGAAACCTCTAGCCTTTCTTCCTATTCACAAATCCACCTTCACCTGCCCCCAGTGCTGGACTTCGGTTTTTCATGTTGCTTTTGCAGAACTTTAAAACATTTTAATCTTTCCCTGATGAGTTTTGTAGTGAGGGTGAAGCAGGAGCAGCCACAAACAAACCTCTCAAACACCTAACAGGGAAGGAAGTGGTAATTTAATTCGGCCTGGAGCTGCAGCAGGCATAGATGCCTCAACAACCGAGCTCCCTGACAAAACCCTAGCCCTTTTAAAGCTTTACAGTCTAAGAGGTGCACATGTGAGAGGGTTGAGAGTAGGGGAGACGTGACTAGGTAGGGGTCTGAGCAGTTGAGCAAGAGCAGTGCCTTCTGGGGAAAATTCCTCCATCCCATTTCTGTGATCTATAGGTAGGATTGTGGTTAGCAGTATGGGTTTAATCCTTAACCTGGCCAGTGGAGCCAACGGGTCCTTCCACTGACCTCCTTTGGCTGAATTTTAACTTCTCCTTTTGATATGCAACGTAGAAGGCTAAAGGGGAAGTGGTCTTAGAAGCTTAAGAGGAAGGGGTCTCCTTCCTCATGGGGCCAGTGCAGTTTGCTTGGCACTTTGTTTTTCTCTCACATAACTTTTCCCTTCCAGTAAGGCATTTAGGCCGAGAGAAAAAGTTATTGAGCATGTGCATCCAAATTTGAGATGATCGTTATTTCATAACCTAACTAGTGACTTTAACTTCTTTGACATTGTGTTTGTCTTATGAATATAATGAATGACTTTCTCACTTTAATGAAAAGTTATACAATAAAGTTGAAAAGTAAGTACTATATCTGTAAAAATTAATTCCTTTTTAAATATAAAGAATTAATAGGACCAGGCTTTAAATTTTTTATTTGTACAAATTTATGGGATACATGAGAAATTTTGTTACGTGTGTATAATGTGTGGTGATCAAGTGAGGGTATTTGGGGTGTCCATCACCCGAGTACAATATATGTTTGTTGAGTATAGTCACCCTACTCAGCTGTTGAACATTGAATTCTTTTCCTTCTAATTTACTGTATATTTGTACACTTGCAGTTCTCCTTCTCCTCTTCCTCCTCTTCCCACCACTCATGATTCCCAGTCTCTCGTATCTGTCTTTCCCTTTCTATCTCTTTGTGATCAAATATTTTAGCTTCTACATATAAGTGGAAACATGGGACATTTGCCTTTGTTGCTTGGCTGTTTTCACTTAAAATAATGGCCTCTGGCTTCATCCATGTTACTGCAAATGGCATGACTTCATTCTTTTTGTGGCTGAATAGTATTTCATTGTGTATGTATACCACATTTCCTTTATCCATTTGTCCGCTGATGGGCACTTAAGTTGATTCTGTATCTTTGATATTGTGCATAGTGCTGCAATAAACGTAGGGGTGCAAGAATCCCCCTTTTAAAAACCATTTTAAGAATCCCTTTGATATATTAATTTCTTTTCCTTTGGGTAGATACCCAGTAGAAGGATTCCTGGATCCAATGGTAATTGTATTTTTAGTTTTTTGAGAAATCTTCATACTTTTCCATAGTGGCTGTTTAAATTCTCACCAATAGTAGATAAGAACTCTTTTTTCTACATCCTTGCCAACATCTGTTATCTTTTGTCTTTTTAATAATAGCTACTCTGACTGGGGTAAGATGATATATCTAATTGTGATTTTGATTTTCATTCTGATAATTAGTGATATTGGACATTTTTTCATATATATGTTGGGTATCTGTATGTCTTCTTTTGAGCAATGTCTATATATGTCCTTTGCCCACTTTTTAATGGGATTTAAAATTTTTTTAAGTGTTGGGCTGTTTGAGTTCCTTGTATATTCAGGATATTAGTCCCCTGTTGGATTAATAGTTTGCAGATATTTTCTACTATTCAATAGGTTGTCTCTTCACTCTGTTGACTGTTTCCTTTACTGTGTCAAAGATTTTTAGTTTAATATAATCCCAATTTGTCTATTTTTGTTTTGTTGCCTGTGCTTTTGAGGTCTCAGTCATAAATTCTTTCCTAGACCAAAGTCCAGGAGAGTTTTTCCTAGGCTTTCTTATGCTGTTTGTATAGTTTCACATCTCATGTGTAAGTCTGTAATCTATTTTTAGTTTTTTTTTTTTATATGGTGAGAGGGTTCCAGTTTCATTCCTCTGCATGTAGTTAACAAATTTTCTCGGTACCATTTATTGAAGAGGGTGAACTTTCCCCAGTGTAAGTTCTTTTTGGCTTTGTCAAAGATCACTTGGCCATAAATATGTACCTTTATTTCTTGTTTCTTTATTCTGTTCCATTAGTCTATGCATCTGTTTTTATAACAGTACCATGCTGTTTTGGCTACTATATCCTTCTAATGTGTTTTGAAGTGAGTCATTGTGATGCCTGCAGCTTTGTCTTTTTGCTCAGGATTTCTTTGAGCTCTTTTTTGGTTCCATATGGATTTTAGGATTGCTTTTTTAATTCTGTGAATAGTGATATTGGTATTTTGATGGGGATTGCATTGAATCTGTAGATTGCTTTGGGCAAGGTGGTTATTTTAATGACATTAATTTCTCTTATTCATGAGCATGGAACCTTTTTCCATTTGTTTGTGTCCTCTTCAATTTTTTTCATCGGTGTTTTATAGTTTTCCTTGTAGAGATTTTCCACTTCCTTGGTTAAATTTATTCCTAGGTATTTTATTTTATTTTTGTAGCTATTGTAAATAGGATTTCCTTCTTGATTTCTTTCTCAGATAGATCATTATTGGTATAGAAATGCTACTGATTTTGTATGTTGGTTTTGTATCCTGCAACTTTACTGAATTTATTTATCAGATATAAGAGATTTTGGTTGAGTATTCAGGTTTTTCTAGATATAAAGTCATAGCATCAGCAAGGAGGGCCAATTTGATTTCCTCTTTTTCAATCTGGATGCTTTTTATTTCTTTCTCTTGCCTGAGTGCTCTGGCTAGGATTTCCAGTCCTACATTGAATAGTAGTGGTAAAACTGGGGCATCCTTTTCTTATTTCATTTCTTAGAGGAAAGGCTTTCAGCTTTTCTCCATTCAGTATGATGTTAGCTATGGGCCTATCATATATGGCCTTTCTTATTTTGAGTTTCTTCTATGCCTATTTTGTTGAGAGTTTTTATCCTGGAGGGATGTTGAATTTTTTTCAAATGCTTTTTTCTGCATCTGTTGAGATGATCATACGGTGTTTGTCCTTCATTTTGTCGATGTGATCTGTCACTTTTATTGATTTGCATATGTTGAACTATCCTTACATCCCTGGCATAAATCCCATTTGATAATGGCGTATTATGTTTTTTATGTGCTGTTGGATTTGGTTTGCTTGTATTTTGTGGAGGATTTTTTCATATATGTTCATTCACCAGGGATATTGGCCTGTGGTTTTCTTTTCTTGTTATGTCTTTGTCTGATTTTGGTATGGCCTCATAGAGTAAGTTAAGGAAAATTCCCTTCTTTTCAGGTTTTTGGAATAGTTTCAGGAGAGTTAGTGTTATTTCTTTGTATGTTTGGTAGAATTCAGTTTGAATCCATTTAGTCCTGGGCTTTTCTTGTTGGGTGACTTTTTATTACTGATTCAATCTCACTTCTTGTTATTGATCTTTTCATGGTTTCTACTTCTTCCTGATTTAATCTTGGTGGGTTGTATGTTTCTGGGAATTTATCCATATCCTCTGTGTTTTCTAATTTGTTAGCAAATAGTTTTTCATTATAGCCGCTGATGATTTTTTGTAATTCTGTGGTATCATTTGTAGTATCTTCTTTTTCATTTCTGATTATATTTGGGTCTTCTTTCCTTGATTTATTTAGCTAACAGTTTATCAATTTTTTTATCTTTTGGGAGAATCAATTTTTCACTTGATTCTTTGTATTTTTTTAAGTCCCTACTTTATTTAGTCCTGTGCTGATCTTGATTATTTCTTTTTGTCCTCTATTTTGGGGTTTGGTTTGGTTTGTTCTTGTTATTCTATTTCCTTGAGGTATATTGTTAGATTGTTAATTTGTACTCTTTCTACTTTTTTGATGTAGGCATTTATTTCTGTAAACTTCCCCCTTTGCACTGCTTTTGTTGTATCCTATCCATTAGTTTGGGTACATTGTTTCTCCATTTTTATTTATTTCAAGCTTTTTTTAATATTAATTTCTTTTTTATCCAGCAGTTATTCAGAAGCATGCTATTTAATTTCCATGTTTTTGTATAGTTTTCAAAGTTCTTCATGGTATTGATTTCTAGTTTTATTCCATTGTGATCTTAGAAGATATTTGATATGATTTTGGTTTGTTAAATTTTGTTGAAACTTGTTTTGTGACCTAACATGTGGTCTATCCTGAAGAATGTTCCATGTGCTGATGAGAGAATGTACATTCTACAGTCAGATAGAATGTTCTGTAAAGATCTGTTAGGACCAGTTATTCTAAAGTTTAGTTTAAATCTAATGCTTCTTTCTTGATTTTCTGTCCAGATGATCTATCTAATGCTGAGTGGGAGAGATGAAGTCCGTGACTGTTATTGTATTGCATTGATCTCTCCTTAGATCTAATATTTGCTTTATTAGTATGAGTGCTCCAATGTTCTGGACATACATGTTTAGAATGAGTATATCCTTCCTTTATCCTTTTATCATTATATAATAATCTTTTTTGTCTTTTTTAAAAAAATTGTTTTTGACTTAAAATCTATTTTATGTCATGTAAGTACAGCTATTCTTGCTCAATTTTGGTTTTCATTTGTATGGAATATCTTTTTCCATCACTTTACTTTCTTGTAAGAGGCATAGAGTTAGATCATGTTTCTTAATCCATTCAGCCATTCTATATCTTTTAAGTGGAGAATTAAATCTGTTTGTGTTCAAGGTTATTATTGATATGTGAGGCTTTGTTCCTATCATATTGTTAATTCTTTTCTGATTGTTTAATATATTCTTTATTCCTTTCTTTTTCTCTTATTGATCATTGTTGTGGTTGGTGGGTTTCTATAGTGGTACTGTAACTGGGGTGGGATGCAGGGACCCAGCTCCCTCCTTGTGCTTGCCAAAGATGTAACTGGGGGATGGGAGCAGGGCTGTGGGGCATTCCAAAGATGGCTCCAGTTCTCCAATCTGATGTTTTTCCAATGTGCCCAAGTTCTTGACCTCTCTTGCCCCAAGAATGGGGGAAGGGGCCCTGGAGGTGCAGTGAGCTTAGTAAGTTCAAATAAATATCACGGACCCAAAGAGTTTAGCAGAGAGCAATTTATTAGGCAGAGAGAGAGAGAAAGAGAGAAGGAGAGAGAACTCCCACACTGTCATGGGAGAGGATCCAAGGGAGGAATCTGTATAGGTAAGGAGCATTGGGGTTTTAACCTGGGAGTTATTCCCGCCCCATTCATCTTCTCATCTAATGAGAGGAATGCTTTCAAACTTCCACTGGAGTGATTGATCTTTGACTTCGATACTGGATTGGCTACAGAGCCCCCTCCTTCCATAGTTTTCATAGGCTTTTTAAACAAAGGAACACACCTGGATTTTCCACCTAGCCTGCACACGGGAAAGTCAGACAAAGAACTTTACATTCCCGGATGGGGATGTGGATGGAGGAATGTCACTGGAAAATTCCTGCCTTTGAAACCACACCCCTTGTGGACTTGGTTTTCCTTAACACAGTCCCTCAGTCCTCCCTCTGAACAGGAAAGTCCAACTGCTGTTGGGACCCAGGCACTGATCATTCTTTAACTACTTCCTGCTGAATTGGGGCATAGAAGGGGCCCTGCAGTTGAGGTTTCTTCTCAGAAACTTCTCAGACTCAGAGGGGAGTCTTCCAGGGGTGGAGGTTGATTCAGAGGTCCACAATAGAACTTATGAGCCAAGGACATCTGGGGTTCCATTTGCAGGACCATTTGTGGCCTTATGGCCTTAATTCTAGAAGAAACGATTTTGACAAGAAGGTTAAAGATGAGAGGCCCGAAGGCCAGCAATAATAGAATAGTTATAAATAGACCCAGGAGAGGGTAGAATCAGGACAGTCAGTTGTTAAACAAGCTCCACGAAACTGTTTCTTGAAGGTCGTTAGCCCTGTATTTGATTTGGTCCCTGAGTTCTTTGACTTTGTTTAAGACAATACCTGATTGGTTTATAAAGTAGCAGCATTCTTCTCCTAAAAATAGACAGGTTTTTTTCTTTCTCTGCTGTTAGCAGATCCAGGGCCCTTCTATCTTGAAGAGCTACAGCAGCTAAAGAGTTAAGCTGCTTCTGCAGAGAGAATTAGCAACCTTTTCTGTGTTATTATTTAACTCCTGAGATAGCTTATAATAAAACTGAATAGAGGTAGTAACTCTTCCAATGCCAGTACTAAGTTCTCCTATTATTCCGTGCTCTCCCCCAACCATGAAAGGAATAATTGGGGTTCGAGTATGGCATGGCCTTGGCAAGAGAAAACTCTGCACCTGAGAGTCGGTGTAAATTGTCATGGCGGGAGCACTAGGAAGGAGGGGAGGAGAGCTATTTGGCCAATCCATAGGGGTAATTGCATAGAGCCCAGTTGCAAATAAAAAAGTTTAGAGTGATAGTCCTGTTAGTGCCAGGATATAAGTTAGACTTATGAGTAGTTACTTTCCTGGGGATCTCATTTGAAGAGCAAACGTGGATCCTCTAATGGCTTGCAGGTGTATAAAGGGTTGTCTCCTGGAACTTGAGACTGGAGTGGAGGGCCTATGATATTTTTAGGAGATGTTCAAGGCTTCAGCCAAGTGTGATGAATCCATGAGTCAATTCCCACAACCTTAACTGCTGTTGGGTAGACAGAATAACTGAAAACTGTCCTTCCAAAGATGGCCCTAGAGAGGGAGAGTCTGAGGGAAGAGACTTAACAAGCACCAAGTCTCCAGAGCAGAACAACTCTTTCCCCTTTTCCCTAGGGTGTCTTTGAAGATTGTGGGTCAAATTAGTCTCAGTTATCCTGGATATACTTTAAGGACGATTTTGCCTTGGGAAGAGTAGCACCTATCATAAATCGAGCACAGGGATACCCACATCCCCAGTGATTCCTTGCAACTCCTAGCCCTGGGGTGTCCCCCAGTTATAGTGCTAGCCCTGGAGAGTACCCCAGTTATAGCACCTTGTAATTTCCTTGTACCCTAGATGTGTGATCATCTTTCGGGCTTCCCATATGCCAAGTTTAATCACACTTCCTGGCATTATGGGGATACCATCACTGTCTTAAATGTCCTTATAGCCACCCTAAGGACATGGGGACTGCCGGGATTAGTGGCCCTGTACCGGTGCATCCTTGAAGAACTAGGCCAGTGAGGCTTGGATGATGGGTGCCAATATTCCCTAGCAAGAGTTCAATTAACATAGGCCTGATCATAAAACTATCCTAGGAGGATAAACTCCTTGAGAGGGACCTCTAAGCACAACAATCTTAAAGAAGGTAATGGTGGAACAATGCCCTTGGAAGCCGGGCCTCCTCTGCCACCCCACTTTCCATCATAGGAATATGCCCTAGGGTTGTGGGGCCTGTAATTAACTATTTGAGCCTTGAACCTGGTTTGACTATGGTATTCTAGACGGAGAAGTTCTGCCGTGCAGAGAGCCGATCCTAGGCAAGACAAATTGTACCTCATTAGATTCTGGCACCATTCAGTTGGATTGGGAAATTTGTGGGTGACAAAATCACAATGTGCTATAGCCTTCAGTACCCACTGATAGACTCTGGCTCCATTAGGACATAACCTAGCACTTTGGACTAAGGGAACTGGCCCTGTGCATTTTTACTGCACAAGGTCCTCATAGGCATAAGCCTGAGGGCAACGTGGGCATGGATCTCTGGGCTGCCACTGCCTGGTCCGGGGGCTGGGGCCACCAACGCCATAACCCTATGGTGCCTCTGTCCACCATGGTGGCCTCAGGGGTCATGTGCACACATCAGGCCCCTTCCTGCGCCACCGCCTCCAGGAACCCACGGCTGGCTCGGGTTAACTCACCCACTCGCTCTGTGTGGTTCCGTGGCAAGGGTAGCCACAGGGGCTTCTGGGGGCAGCTGCAGCATGCGGAGCCCCGGGGGCTGGCCTGGGCGTGCCCCGCCCCCTCCCTGCCAGTCTGCACCTGCCACCAGCCCTTGACTTGGCCCCAAGAAACAGAGAGCAGCAAGAAAAGGAAACTGGTTCAGAGAAAGCCTGGCACCATATCTTTAAGTCCGGCCACCATGCTACTGAAAGGCTAGGCAGGCCCTGCCTAGGCGACTGCACAGGCTTGGCCCAACCACACCTGTGGCAGCACAGCCGCTTTCTCCTTAGAGAATTTAAAGGAAGCGAGTAGGATAGATTTTTGCAAGCTAAAGGGGGTCTGCTACACTCACCGCTCTGACGTTTGCTCCCAGCTGGCTGGCCGGCCAAAGATGTAACCAGGGTGGGGGTGGGGGTTCAGCTCCTTACCCATGCTTGCCAAAGATGTAACCGGGGGATAGGGGCAGGGCTGTGGGGTGTTCCAAAGATGCTTCCGGTTCTCCTCTCCTATGTTTTCCCTGATGTGCCCAGGTTCTTGACTTCTCTTGCCTCAAAAATGGGGGAAGGGGCCCTAGAGGTGTGGTGAGCTTACCATTCAAATAAGTACCGTGGACCCAAAGAGTTTAGCAGAGAGCAATTTATTAGGCAGAGAGAGAAAGAGAGAAGGAGAGAGAGCTCCCATGCTGTTGTGGGAGGGGATCCAAGGAAGGAATCCGTATAGGTAAGGAACATTGGGGTTTTAACCTGGCAGTTATTCCCGCCCCATTCATCTTCTCATCTAATGAGAGGAGTGCTTTCAAACTTCCACTGGAGTGATTGATCTTTGACTTCGATACTGGATTGGCTACAGAGCCCCCTCCTCCCAGAGTTTTTCACAGGCTTTTTAAACAAAGGAGCACACCTGTATTTTCCACCCAGCCCACACTCGGGAAAATCAGACAAAGAACTTTACGTTCCTGGATGGGGACGTGGGTGGGGACGTGGATGGAGGCAAGGCACTGGAAAATTCCTGCCTTTGAAGCCATGCCCCTTGTGGAGTTGGTTTTCCTTAACACAGTCCCTCAGTACAATTTCTCTTCCTATTTTATGTGGTTGCTTTACCAGTGAGTTTTATACTTTCATGTATTTCCATAATGATAGATGTTCTTTTGCTTCCAGGCTTAAAATTCCCTTGAGCATTTCTTGTAGGAGTGGTCTAGTGGTAATGAATTCCCTCAGGATTTGCTTGTCTAGAAAAAACTATTTCTCCTTTATTATGAAGGATAATTTTGCTGGATATAGTATTCTTGGCTGACATTTTTTTTCTTTCAGCACTTTGAATATATTATACCATTCTCTGCCAGCCTGTAAAGTTTCTACTGAGAAACATGTTGTTAGTCTGATGAGGTTTTTTTTTTTTCCTTTTTCTTCTCTCTCTCCTTTTTTTTCTTTTTGAGATGGTATCTCACTCTGTCACCCAGGCTGGAGTGCAGTGCATTGGCATGATCTTGGCTTACTACAGCCTCTGCCTTCCAGGCTCAAACAATCCTCCACCTCAGACTCCTTAGTAGCTGGGACCACAGGCACAAGCCACCATACCTGGCTAATTTTTTGTATTTTTGGTAGAAACAATGTTTTTCCACATTGCCCAGGCTGGTCTTGAACTCCTGAGTACAAGTGATCTGCCCATCTCAGCCTCCAAAAGTGTTAGGATTACAGGCATCAGCCACCACACCTGGCCAGAGGTTTTCTTTATAGGTAACTCTATGCTTGTATCTTGCTCTTTTTAGGATTTGCTCTTTATCTTTGACTGTAGACAGTTGGACTATAATGTGTCATGGAGAAAACTCTTGCAAAATGTATCTTCCTGGAGATCGCTGAGTCTCCTGTATTTGAATGTCTAAATCTCTAGACTTAGGAAGTTTTCATCTATTATTTTATTAATTAAATTTTCTAATCTTTTGTTTGTCTCATTAGTCTCAGAGATACTAATAACTCAAATATTTGATCACTTTGTTTTTCCAAGTGTCATGAAAGCTTTACTCATTCTGTTTTATTCTTTTTCTTTTGGTCTGACTGGATTATTTAAAAAATCCTATCTTCAAGTTCTGAGATTCTTTATTCTTCCTTATCTAATCTATTTTTGAAGTTTTCAAATGTATTTTATATTTTCTTCAATGAATTCCTCAGTTCTGGAATTTCTATTTGGTTCTTTTAAAATAAATCTCTTTGGTAAATTTTTCTTTCATATCCTGAATTTTCTCATTTCTTTGTATTGTTTTTCAGAGTTCTCTTGTATATCACTGAGCTCCTTTAAAATCAATATTTCAAATTCTTTATCTGGGATTTCAAAAATTTATTTTTGATTATGCTCTATTGCTGATGTTCCTTTAGAAGCATCACATTTCCTTAATTTTTCATCTTTCCTTTGTCCTTAAGTGGATCTCTGCAAATTTGCTGTAACTGTTGCTTCTTTCTGTTTTTGAAATTTCTTTCATAGAAGAGGACTTTTTCCTAAAGGTATATCTATGGTTTTGGTTGAGTAGGGTACTTTGGCTTTGATTCTGGGTGCATGTAGTCTCTGTATGATTTTTTGGGCTGTAAATGGTGTTGGGGGCATCCATGATTTCCCCACTGGGTTAGGGTGAAGTTGTACTAGGGGTTGGGATGCCAGGTGGGCCAGTCTTCAGGCTCTGATGGTGACAGCAATGGGCCAAGTGTACCTGTTGTGCCCAAGGGCTGTATATGCTGGCACCTGTGTTGGCAGGCTGATTTCTGGGCCTCCAGGTAGCATGTTCAGATGATGGTAGTGGCAGCAATGGATGGGGTGTATAGGTGGATTCTTGGGCCTTTGGGCAGCTGGCATAGCATGAGCGATGGCAGTAGCAGTAGCAGGATGATTCCAAGTGGTTCCAAGTGGCGTGCACTGATGTTGGTAGTTGCTGTGATGGGCTGAGTGGGACCGCCTCTAAGCCTCAGGTGGCACTTGCAAGGAAGTTCCAGGTGAAGTGGTGGTGGCTTGGAGTTTAGGCCCAACCATAGGCCCCAGAAAGAGTGCTCAGGTACCCAAGGTGGTGGATTGCATTGCACAGTCCCCAGGACTCCAGGATATGTGCCCTGTCTCAAAGAGTGGTACAAAGCTGGGGTGTGCAGGTTTGTGCTCAGGCCTCTTGGTGAGAGCATGCACCAATGTTGGTGGCCGGGGTTGAGGTGATTCTTCAGGCCCCAGGGAGAGTGCTCAGGTAAGGGATGGTAGCAGCTGTGCTGAAGTGTTGCCACTGGATGGAGTGTGGCTGTGCTCTGCGGCCACAGCCTGGGCTAGAGGGTGGGAATGTATGTCCTTTCCACAGTCCCAGTAGGGCTTGCTTTCCAGACTTGGCAGTGTTATCTCACACTCCCACCCTGGCTGCAGGAGGCTCCATTCAGCTGGTGACCAAGTCTTGGCAGCAACTTGCATCCTTTCAGCCTTCCAGTCTCTGTTCCAGTAGCACTCACTTCCTGGCATCAGCAACTGCAACCCTTTGTTTCTTAGCCCTGGCTGTGGGAGTGCTTGCAGCTCATTCCCCATTCCCAGCAGCAACATTCTGGGTTTCTGTAACACCTCAGTCCCAGTGCCTGTGGGTCCCAGGACAGCATGCAGTCTACCCAAGACTAGGTTTGAAAATGGTGCCTTGCTGTAGTTACTTAGGTCTTGGGAAGGTGTGGGGTCCAGTGCAAGCTCCATCTCTGGAGCCGTTCCATCCCACCGTCTCCCGGCAGCTCCCTATGTTAGTTTCAGTGGTTGGGAGGGTTGAGGGGTCTCTCATGGCCAGGATTACATGATTTCATGGTGGGGATCTGGGCCACTGGAAGTTTCTCATTCACCCTTTCCCTGAATTGAGAAGTTACTCCCAGCTCCCGGTTGATGCTGGCCAGGCAGGCTGCTTGTCTGCCTTCTCCTTCCCTGCCTTTGGTGTTTCCTGCCACTTCTCTGTTGAATTCCATATTCTCTCTTGGATAATGTATTCATAGTGTGACTGTCTACACACTATTTTTGTTCTAAGTGGAAGAGACTGGCATGAAATACTTCTGGTAGCCATCTTTGTCTATGCTATTTCTAATACTATATGCTGTACCTAGATAAGTTCCTCTGGAAAAGTTGAGACCCATGTTCACAAAATAAAGGCCACAAGGTTACAAGAAGGCTCACCTAATTCCTCATGGTTATTTCATTTTTCATTGGTTTGCCTTTAAGCCTACATTCATGGCTCAAAACCATTATGCAAACTGGGATTCTCATATTACTATTGATTTTAGTTTTCCTTTATATTTTTCTTTTTTAAACTTCATATCTGTTGCTTGTCAAATCTCTGTAGAAGTATACCTTCAACAAAATAATACTGGCCTTGCATTTTGAGATGATAGCAAATGTTTACAGAGCAGACAAAATCAAACTTAGCAATACACTTCAAGTAGACTTAGGCTGAGAGCCACTCTCTCCAAACTTCCGTTTTGCTCAAACGTGGCTGAAGGGTTTTGACACTGATTTTTAATCACCATCAAATTCCTCCAATGTGAGACCAGACCAGCCACCTAGGACAGGTCTATCCTGGCACCGCGGAATAATCAAAACCTAACTATGGGATGACTAAAGGGTTTTGACACTGACTTTTAGTCACCATCAAATCCCTCCAGTGTGAGACCAGACAAGGATAAGTCTACTCTGGCACTGAGGAATAATCAAAACCTAACTATGGGATAATTGATTGGGGATGCTTTCTAAGAAAGATGATCAAATGGAGGAAATGTGGACGTTTTCAGAATTATAAAGGAGTCAGTTGTGAAAAAAAACAAAACAAAACGAAACAAAACAAAAACCTGACAAGTAGAGCCATGGAAGGCCAGAAAGAAAGGTTCTCATGCATAAATAACTGATAACGAGAGCCATTACAAGACTGAAAAAACTACAACCTTGCACAAAGGCCATCACAATCTTAAACACACACACACACACACACACACACACACACACACACACACAAAGCCTCCTGCAAGGACCTCTGCCCAGCAACTCCCTGTCCAACCTTGGACTAGCACCACCCTTATTATTGATCCTTGTAGCCAAGGATAATTGTCTCAAAATAATTATGTAATCCTCCTTATTTTTCCTTTAAAAATATTTGTCTCTTTTTTACCTCTTCAAATACACACATAGTTTACTATGGCCCATGTATTCCCATTGCCATGCCCTATTCCCCAATACATATCACCATTTTCTTTTAGAGAGCCTCTCTCTGTTACTTAGGTTGACAGAGATGATGGAGTAGAGCGGCCCCAGTTAAGGTATTCCAACAGGCAGAGGCCCCAGCTGACCCACATTCAACAGAGCTCAACCTAGGTCAGCTGACTGACCCCCTACTAAACCCCAAGCTATCATAATAAGTGACTGTTGTTTTAAGCCATTGAATTTGAAGACAGTTTGTTACACAGAAACAGATAAGGGATACAGTGCTTTATGAACTAATGATGGCAACTTGGAAAGCAATGCTCCAGGTGGTTTTTACATGATCTCCTTGTAATGTTTGCTTCTGCCAAGTGAATGGGCCAGGCCATAACATTTTAGGCATTTTGTTTATAGCTGGTTGCAATCCTACAGTCTCATTATACATAGTGCAATAATCAGGAACAGAGCAATCAGAACTTTCTCCACTACCCCCCCCCGACAAAGAGCTCTCATTAGTCTATAAATCTTTTTGTCAATGTGTTTATTGAGATTATAAAATAATAAGTTATATATATATACAGAATTAGACAAAAATATTGACAATTAAGACTTCACTGTCTAAGGGCCACAGACTTACCCTGGGGTGTTTTCCAAATGTTTTAAAGTATTGCAGAATAATGAATATCTCCACACAAAACTGGCAGGATGGAGTCTCAGCTTTGGTCAGTGAGAATTATTATGATCTCACTGTTCTGAATCCCATAACATAGGCTAAAGCTTGTGAGAGTAAATCCCATGTTTCCAAATAAGTAAATAACAAGGGAATGTGTAACTACATAAGGAATAGCTCCCTAAAAATGGCAGGTGGAGAGCCAATGGAACATGAGCTGATGCTGGCCTGGCCTGATGGCCCCAGAATTATAATAGCGTGAAATGAGGCCAAAGCACCGGGAGCAGAGAACAGCCACCTCGCTCCTTCACTGAAAACAGTCTGAGGAGGGTGCAAGCTGTTTTCCTGGAACGGCACACTCATCACAAGTGACATTTGCAGTCTAATTAAAAGGAAACTCTCATCATCATTATAAGGCAGGGGGAAGGGGGCACCACAGGATTTCAAAGGGGAATTAAAAGGATAATTAAGCTCTGCTGTGGAGTATTTAGCTTGCAGGATAAACCAAATAGGTTCTAAAAAACAGCAGCAAATAGACACAGTAAATGATGAAATTAAATATTCAGGACCTCATTATGATCCTCTCACAGTATGTACTACATTCGTTGGCGGGAAATTGCTTGTTGGTGTTAAAGATATGACTGATTTTCCCCCCAAAGCGTTTGTTCAGTCATGCAACTTGTAATTTTTACAACTTCGCTTTATAAGTCAGAGACTTTGTTTTAATTTAGTAATAAACACAGTGAGACCTGCCATCAGGGAGCTCAGCAGTGAACTCTAAATTAACCCCTGGTGTGATCACTATCCTGGCTCCTGAGTTCTTGGCAGTTACAGGGATAGTAAGAGAATTTGCCAAGAACAATGCCAGTTTATTAACTTTCTGCCTATAAATATTACGTCAAACCATTGCAGTTACTGTGAAAATGCCAATTCTGAGTTTTTCTGTTTTTATTCCCATTTAAATGGACAACCCACACTGTATTCACTTCCATAGAGCACCTCAAAGGCCTGGCATTTCCTACAGCTCCACTTTCTTTTTGCTCACCTGAACCCCACCTGCCCTGATTATAGAATCACTGACTAGCATCTCATTTGCAGAAGACAAACTGAGGCTGAGGCTAAGGTGACACAACTAGAGCCCAGCTTCCTGGACTCTAAGCCCAGGCTCTCATTTGCACTGTAGGACTCCACTTTCCCTGACTGGCTCAGAAGGCTGAGTTTCAGACTCTCACACCATAAGGCTAATCCACAAATCTCAGATGCTCTTGAAATCTAACATAAGGTGTGGCTGAACTCTTAGGAATTCATCATTTCTCTTTCTAATTGGAGTTAACTACTCATATATGTTTGAAGCAAAAACACAGCCTGACACATAATTTAAAATGCTGTGTTTTTGAGCATTGCTGCCCCTAAAAGGTCAAATCTGCCTAAGGCTGAGAGTGGAAGGCCATTTACATGTAATGCAAACCACAGGTTTCCCAGGCCAAAGACTCTTGCAGTAAATGAAATTGGCTACTGCACACATCCACTTGCTTGGACAAACACACGCCTTGCATACTGGTTTTGTATAGAGTGAGCTCTTCCATTATTGACTGGAAGGGCTGTAAGAATATGGATGACCTCAAGGATAGGTAAAGTTATCCTAATGAAGCCACATAGGATTTAACAAACTTGTTCTAAACCTGAAATAATACCTGGAACGGTGTGTCTGCATTTTGTAGCTATTTTACCAAAATGTTTGAGCTGCTTCTTCACTAGGATGCCATCCTTCATCATCCCAGTAGGGAGTCATCTCCCCCTGAAAACTTCTACTACATTTTCTAAGCACCCCTTCATTCAGCTTGTTTGATGTCTTCCAGTGAAGTGGTTTGTAAACATATGTTCCTTCTGTCTTCTACTGGAGTGCAAACTCCTTAAAGACAGGGGCCAGATTCTTCACTTCTGTCATTCCCACGTGGTTTGGTTCATTTGAATTCTCCACACTGTCTCATTGTTCAATGAGTGAGTAGATATTAACTCTGCCTCATGAGGTACAGGCAAGCATCTGAAAATATTCTGGATCTAGTCTTTTATCTTTGGCTAGATTAGAAGACAGGCCTCACTTCGTCTGCCTCCTTGAACATCCTAAGGCATAGGGTGACATATCACAAAACCCTTGATTCTTGGCAGTTTTGGCAGCACTCACAGCTCCAGAGCCCTCGTTAGATCCTTGGCTTGCCCTGGGAGGACAGCCCACAAGCATGCTTTTCAGGATGCAGCATGTGGCTGGGAGGCAGGTGGCACGACCCCCGCCCACTCCAGTATGTCTGCACACAAGGACTCCACAGCATCCAGCCGCTCAATCTGTACCAGTTTTGTGAGCAGCTCAGGGATGCTGTAGCCTGCTGTGCTGATGCGGTCAAAGAGCTGCATGCCGTCTGTCATGCCCCCAATCTCATCCCTCTTCAGACCGAAGCTCTCAGCGAGGTGGCGCCACGTTTTCACAACAGCCTTCTCAGAGTTGTACGTGGAGCTGAGCATTCGGCTAGTCTTCTCGAGGCAATCAAATGGCAGCTCCGTGGGGCTGAGACCTACAGACACCAATGGCCACAGTTAGATGTTGCAAGTTACAGTCAATAGAAGGTCAACGTCATGAAAAATTATTTAAATGAAATAAAAATTATTTGGATTTTTTTTTAATTGTAAAACAAGACAGATGCAGAAAGCCACCTAAAACAAATGCATAACTTAAGGCAAACAACACCTAGAACACTGCCAGCCCCAGGAGAAGGCTGTGCATGTACCCTAATCCCAATAATAGCCACTTCCCCGCTAGGAAAATGACTGCTATATTGACTATGATAGTAATCCTCTCATGACCATTTTTAGCAGTTCTCAAAGACTTCAAGACAAGTTATCCTTAGTTGGGTAACCCTGTCTCCTATGGGGCTGGGCTGAGGAAGGGGTCAAAGGGACGGTATCATGTCTCTTTAGGGAACAGTAGTCAACTTTATGGTGGGTGCTCTCAGTGATAGCCCCAGATTTGGGTTATCTGAACCAAGTCACTGCCAACTCAGTGGTCTGATGGTTCTCGGGCTTCACTGTACATTAGACTCACCTAGGAGCATTTAAAAACTTGATATTGCTGCTTCTGGAAGGTAAGAGTAGATATAATTTTCCCTAATCCTCCCATTCTGAATAAAACAAACACAAGAAGTCTCTGAAAAGTGAAGAGAAGACAGACCAACTAGGGACCTCAATATGGAAGGGATGGTGGTAAGTTCCCTAGGTTTTCTTTTGCCTCAAAAATTCCAGACACGGGGCATAAAAGTCCAGAAATCCAGAAATAATAGCAAGCACAGACAAAACAGCCCCAACAGAAGTCGTCTCTCTCTAGTTAGAACACTAGGAAAAGAGCAGCCTAGCAAGCATGAAACATTTAGACAATAATTGCTCTATTCTAGCCAAATACCACAGAAAAACTCAGCAAAGGCTGAGTGGGGAGCCTAGAGTTCCACCCTCACCAGGCTGTAATGCTGTGCCAGGTGGTGTCAGGAAAGGCCATATAGGGAGCTGGGGCTTTCTCATCAACCAGCTGGTAACAACTCCCCTGTCCCTGTGGTGACCATGTCAGGAGACATACTCCCAAATCCCAAGTAGCAGTAAAAAGGAGCCCCCCTTGTATGTCAATGAAGATTGAGTGGGGAATTTGGATGTCTACCTTCACCAGACAATAGCAAGACAGCACCCTCATTCTCCTGCCACAGAGCTATCGAAAGGAGCCAGCTAAAATAGAAGGCTTAAGTAAGACCCAGAGTTTTATATCAGGACATGAAACTGCACAGGTATCAAAGTGAATTCATTCATCATACCAAGAACCAGGAAGATGTCAAATGAGCGAAAAAAGCAAATCAATAGATACTAATACTGAGATGACAGATGATCTGAAAATGGTTTTAAAGAAGCCATAATAAAAGTGCTTCAACAAGCAATTATGAACATACTTCAAATAAATGCAAAAATAGAAATCCTCACCAAAAATATAGAAAATGTAAGAAAGAAATGAAAATATGAGAACTAAAAAAATACAATAACCACAATAAAAAGCTCAGTAGATGTGCTCAATGGCAGAATAAAGACAGGGGAAAGAATCAGTGAGATGGCTAATGAAAATTAGAAGTGGAAATTACTTAGTCTTAGAAAATAAACTGAAAAGCACAGAGCCTTAAGGAACTGTGAGGTAATAACAAAAGAGCTAACATTTCTGTCATGAAGTTTTAGAAGGAGAGAAGAGGAGAATGGGGCTAAATAAGTACTCAAAGAAATGATGGCTTAGAATTCTCCAAATTTATAAAGAGAAATAAGTCTGCAGATTCAAGAAGCTAAGCAAATCCCAAACAGGATAAACCGAAATATATTCACATCAAGATACATCATAAATGAACTTCTGAAAACAAAAGACAAAGTCTTAGAAACAGCCAAAGAGAAACAATGTCTGACCTAGAGAGGGAAAACAATTAGAATGACAGTAGATATATAATCAGAAACCTGGAGGCCAGAGAGAAGTGGTATAGTATTTACAAGTACTGAAAGAAGAGAACTTTCAACCCAGAGTTGCATACCAGGTTGCAGTGAGCTGGGTGAAAATATTCTTCAGGAGTGCATGAGAATATCAAGACATTCAAGCCAAAGAAAAATTAAGAATTTGTCACCAGCAGACCTACCCTAAAAGAAGCAAAAGGAAATTCTATAAACAGAAAGGAAATAATAAAAGAATGAAACTTGAATCATCAGAAAAGAACATAGTGAGCAAAACCATGTGCAAATACAATAGACTTTCCTCCTCTTTTTAAGTTTTCTGAATTATGTTAGGTAGTTGCAATTTGTATGGTTCTAAATATATACAGAGGAAATATTTACAACTACTATAAACAGGGAAGATAAAGGGACATAAAGAAAGGTAAGGTTTTTATACTTCATTCAAATTGGCAAAATGATAATACCAGTAAGGCCAGGCATGGTGTTTCATGCCTGTAATCCCAGCACTTTGGGAGGCTGAGATGGGTGGATTACCTGAGGTCAGGAGTTTGAGACCAGCCTGCCCAACATGGCGAAATGCTGTCTCTACTAAAAACACAAAAAACAACTCGGCGTGGTGGTGCACACCTGTAATCCCAGCTACTGGAGGCTGAGGCAGGAGAATCACTTGAACCTGGGAGGCAGAGGTTGCAGTGAGCCAAGATTGTGCCACTGCACTCCAGCCTGGGCAACAGAGTGAGACTCCATCTCAAATGATAATAATAATAATAATAATAACACCAGTAGACTGATAAGTTACTATTAAAATAACTATAGAAAAAGATAAAATCAAAACATATCACTCAAAAAACACCAAAATCGAATTTTAAAATATGTTCAAGTGATCCACAAAAAAGGAGGAATAAAAAAACACAGAAATGAAAAACAGAGACAACAAACAGTAAACAAAATACAAAATAGCAGACTTAAGCCCTAACATGACAATGACTACATTTAATGTAAATGGTTTAAATACTAACTAAAGGCTGAGTATGGTGGCTCACACCTGTAATCTCAGCACTTTGGGAGGCCAAGGCAAGTGGATCACCTGAGATTGGCAGTTCAAGAACAGCTTGGCCAACGTGGTGAAACCCCATTTCTATTAAATATACAAAATTAGTTGGGTGTGGTGGGGCATGCCTGTGATCTCAGCTACTTGGGAGGCTGAGGCAGGAGAACTGCTTGAACCTGGGAGGTGAAGGTTGCAGTGAGCCAAGATCACATCATTGCACTTTAGCCTGGGCAACAAGAGCGGAAACTCCAAAAAAACAAAAACAAAAATAAAACAACAACAAAAAACTAAAGGGCAGAGCTTGGTAGAGTAGATTTTAAAATTTACCCAGTTATATGCTGTCTACAAGAAACTCACTTCACTATAATGAGAGAGGCTGGTTGGAAGTAAAAGGATGAAAAAATACATATCATCCAAACGTCAATAAAAGGAAGCAGAGTGGCTATAACATCAGTTAAAGTAGACTTCACAGGAAAAAATTACCAGAAAGTGACATTTAATAATCATAAAAGGGTCAATCCAAGAAGGAATTCTAAATGAATATGCACCAAATAACAGAGCTCCAAAATATGTAAAGCAAAAACTGATAGATCTGAAAGAAGAGATAAGTTCACAATTATAGTTGATGACCTTAACATTCCTCACTCAGTAACTGATAGAACGATTAGGAAAAAAATGAGCAAGAATATATAACTTAACAATCATCAACCAACAAGATCTAATCAACATTTATAGAACATTCTATTCAACAAGCGCAGAATACACATTCTTTATAATTACTCACCTTAAACCTCAACAAATTAAAAGAATTGAAATTATACAAAGTATATTCCCCTACCACAATAGAATTAAAATATAAATCAATAACAGAAAAATCTTCAAACATTTGAGAACTAGACAACAGTCATCTAAATAATCCACAGATCAAAGAGGAAGTCTCAATGAAAAATTTAAAATGAATGAAAATAAAAATACAATATGTTAATATTTGTGAGACACAGTTAAAGTAACACTGAGAGGGAAATTTATAGCACAAATACATACAAAAGAGGAAAATTCTCAAGGTAATAATCTAAGCTCCCATCTCAAGCACTTAGAAAAAGATTAACAAAATAAACTAAATGTACATAGAAATAAATAATTTAAAAATAAGAGCAGTTATCAATGAAATTGAAAACAGTAATTTAAGAGATCAATATTTGAAAATGATATTCAATATCTGAAAATGAATATTTGAAAAGAGACAGTTATTTGAAAAGATCAACATAACTGACAAAGAAAAAATAGAGAAGATACAAATTACCAATATAAAGAATGAAGCAGGAGATATCACTACAGACACTGTAGATATCAAACAGATAATAAGGGAAAACTATGCAACTCTAACTCTACACATACAAATTTGACAACTTAGATGAGAATAAACAATTCCTCAAAAAACATAAACTATCACAGCTTATTCAATATAAAATAGATCATTTGAACAGACTTATAACTGTTAAGGAAGCTGAATTTGTAATTGTAAAAATCTTTAAATGGGTGTGGTGGCTTACATCTGTTATCTCAGCACTTTGGGAGACCAAGGTGGGTGGATTGCTTGAGGTCAGGAGTTCAAGATCAGCCTGGCCAAGATGGTGGCCATCTCTACTAAAATACAAAAATTAGGGCCAGGTGCAGTGGCTCATACCTGTAATCCCAGCACTTTGGGAGGCCAAGGCTGGTGGATCATGGAGTCAGGAGTTTGAGACCAGCCTAGCCAACATGGTGTATCCTTGTATCTACTAAAAATACAAAAATTAGCTGGGTGTGGTAGCACGCACCTGTAATCCCAGCTACTCAGGAGGCTGAGGCTGAAGAATTGCTTGAACCTGGGTGTCAGAGATTGCAGTGAGCTGAGATCATGCCACTGCCCTCCAGCCTGGGACAGAGCAAGACTCCATCTCAAAAAAAAAAAAAAAAAAAAAAAAATTAGCTGGGCATGATGGCCCGTGCCTGTAATCCCAGCAACTTGGGAGGCTGAGGCAGAAGAGTTGCTTGAACCTGGGAGACAGAGGTTGCAGTAAGCTGGGATGATGCCACTGTATTCCAGCCTGGGTGACAGAGTGAGACTCCATCTCAAAAAAAAAAAAAAAAATCTCCCCAAAATAAATCTCTAGGTCCACATGATTTCACTGAAGAATTCTACAAAATGTTTAAGAAAAAATTAGTAGCAATTCTACACGATCTTTTCTAGAAATAGAAAAAGAAGAAATACTTCCTAACTTAGTCTGTGAGAGTAGTATAAACTTGATACCAAAACCAGACGAAGATAAAAAACAAACCACAAACCACAGACCAATGTCTCTCATGAGTATAAATGCAAAATCTTTAACAAAACATTAGCAAATAGAATGCAACCATACAAAAAAGAATTGTACCACATTGGGTATGGCTTATTCCAGGGAGGCAAGGCTGGTTCAATATTTAAAAATTATTGGAATCCACTCAAAAAATTAATGTCAACCATTTATAAAAAGCCTAGAGCTAATATTATACTTAATGATGAAAAATGGAGTGCTTTTAAGATTAGAAATAAGGACAGGATTTCTGCTTCCGCTTCATCACTTATATTCACTGTAGTGCTAGAAGATATAGCCAGTGCAATAAAATGAGAAAATGAAAGAAAAGAATAAAATAAAAGGAAAGAAAAGATATACAGATTGGAAAGGAAGAAATAAAACTGTCCCATTTGCAGATGTGATTATCTATGTAGAAAATCCCAAGGAATCTACAAGAAAACTCCCATAAGTGAATTCAGCAAGGACACAGGATACAAGATAAACATATCAAAATCAATTGTGTTTCTACATAACTAACAATGAATGTATGGTCACTGAATTTAAAATGTCATTTACAGTTGCTCAGAAAATAAATATCGTGTAAATCTAGCAAAATACACACAGAACTTGTAATTTGGAAACTACATAATGCTGATGGAACAAAAAAATCAAAGGTATGCTGAATAAATGAAGAGATATACCATATTCATGGCTCAGAAGACTTAATATATAAAGTTGTCAAATCTTCCCAGATACAGTTTTGTTGCAAGTCATTAAAATCCCAGCAAGCCATTTTGTACATATAGGGAAGATTATTCTAAAACTTATAAGGAAAGGCAAAGGAACTAGAATAGCTAAACTATTTTTGAAAAAAATCAAAGAAAATGGGAGCAGTCTATTTGATTTCAAGACCTATATAAGTTATTATATAACTTATTCAAGAATCAAGACTGTGTGGTATTATCAGAGGGACAGACATGTAGATCAATGTAACAGAAGAGTGACCCCAGAAAATAGACCTATACAAATATACCAAACTGATTTTTGACAAAAGTTCAAAAGCAATTCAATGGAGGAAAGATACTTTTTCAAAAAAATGGTGCTGGAGCAATAGGACATCCATAGACAAAAAAATGAACTTTGATCCAAGTATTATATCTTCTATAAAAATCAACTCAAACTTAAATGCAAAATACAAAACTATGTGAACTTAAATGCAAAACATAAAAACTATGTGGACTTAAACTGTGCGCAGTGGCTCACACCTGTAATCCCAGCACTTTGGGAAGCTGAGGTGGGCAGACCACCTGAGGTTGGGAGTTTGAGACTACCCTGACCAACATGGAGAAACCCTGTCTCTACTAAAAATACAAATTAACCAGGCGTGGTGGTGCATGCCTGTAATCTCAGCTACTCGAGAGGCTGAGGCAGGAGAATTGCTTGAACCCAGGAGGTGGAGGTGGAGGTAAGCCAAGATCGTGCCATTACACTCTAGCCTGGGCAATAAGAGTGAAACTCCATCTCAAAAAGAAAAAAAGCCAAACTATGTGGACTTAAATGTAAAACATAAAACTATAAAACTTCTAGAAAAAACTGGGAGCAAATCTCTAGGCTCTAGGACTAGGCAAAAGAGATCCTAGATTTGACACAAAAAGTACAATCCCTAAAAGGAAACTTTATAATTAATTTCATAAATTTGACTCATAAAAATCATACAATCCCATTGAAAAAATGGGCAAAAGATGCGAAGAAACATTTTACTGAAGAGGACATACAGATGAAAAATAAACACAAGAAAGGATATTCAAACAACAGGAACATGCAAATTAAGATCACAATAAGATATCACAACACACTTCTCAGAATAGCTAAAGCAAAACTTAGTAACACTACCAAATGCTGGCAAGGATATGGAGAAACTAGACCATTCACACGCTGCTAGTTGGAATGTAAAATGGTACAACCACTTTGGAAAACAGTTTGGCAGTTTTTAAAAAAACCAACCATGCAACTGTCATACAACCCAACAAATGCACTCCTGCATCTTTATGCCGATAAATCATGATTGATGTTCACATGAAAACTTATACACAAATATTTATAGCACCTTTATTCATAATAGCCCTTAACTGGAAATAACCCTGATGTTCTTCAACAAGTGAATGGTTAAACCAACTCTGGTCCATTTATGCCACAGACTGCTACCTGCCCAGTGTGCACCAGGCTCCACTCCTGCTGCCTGCCAGGCCAAGGAGTCTGAGGAGGCCAGCAGTGGGAAAACCCCTGACCTCAGGGGTTTTCCTTCCTTGGCAATAGAGGGGAACGGACTGTTGATACATGCAACGACCTGGATGGACCTCCAGTGAATTATGCTGAGTGACAAAAGCCATTCACCAACAGTTACATACTATGTGATTCTACTTACATAACACTCTTGAAATGACAAAATTATAGGAATGGAGAACAGATTCGTGGTTTCTAGGGGCCTAGGTGAGGGTGGAGTGGGTGGGGATTGACAGTGGCTGTAAAAGGGCAACAGGAGAGGTCTTCATACGAAAGCTGAGTCTAGCTTCACTGTGCCAATATCAATGTCCTGATTGTGACTTCTGTGTATATTTTTGCAAGATGTTATTCTTAGGAGAAACTGGGTAAAGGGCATGTGGGATCTCTCTGTATTATCTCTTACCACTGCATGGTAAGAAGTATCTCAAAATAAAAGGTTTAATTAAAAACAAAAACAACAACAACAAGAAGAAAGAGACACAGATGCCTGGGATTCACCCCTGACAAATCACATCAGGGTGTTGGGGCAGATGGAGTGGGCTGGGTGGGCAGAGATGGTGTTAAGACCTGCAGGTGACTCTAATGTTCATCAGGGCTGGGCACTGGGCTCAGGTTCTCAGCTCTGGCTGTGTCAGCATCAGGCAGACCTGGGCGCTGGGGGTGGCTGAGGACATAGGGCTGCAAGCTCCCGTTCCGCTCAGGCTCACTGGAGGAGATTCTTTTACATGTGAGGTTCCTAAAATTAATTTGAAAACCCCTGCCCCAGGGGTGTGGATTCAACATTTCTTGGAACAGAAAAGAGCTTCCTGGTGGATGGAAGGTGAGTCCTAGACCATCTTCCCCTGGGCAGCTGACAGCCCCAGGCCATGCCAGGTGAGATCAGGAAGGCTGACCTGGGACATGTGTTTATGGAGAGATGCCACATTTCAGCAGGCAGCCAAGAATTCTTGGCCCTGGAGTTCACACACAGTATAGTTATTTCTGGCCAGCAAGGCACTGGACCAGAAAGCCCGCCAGGCCACAGGGGACTGTACTTGGCCTACGGTGGGGTTGGGAACGGGAGGAGGAGTACTGGGGGCATTGGTGAGCTGCCCAGCATGCACCAGGCTCCACTCCCGCTGCCTGGCCAAGCAAGGAGTCTGAGGAGGGCGGCCAGCAAGGCCAGCAGCAGGAAAACCCCTCAACTCAGTCACGAGGGGTTTATCTTTGGGGTTAATAAGAAAGTAATTTAGAGAGTAGATTTTGCAGGAACTGGAAGCTGAGGATTATGATTTCAGATCACAGTGCTGACAGTCCTAGACCTGTTGCCTCTTACCTGCCCACACCCAAGCCCAGTTTACAGGCAGACATCCTGACTCGGCTCAGGAGGCTGATGGAAGGGGAGGCTGGAGGCTCCCAGGGCCATCGGACAACAGGGAAGCTTGAGGGCAGGGAGAGGGCAGCTAAGTCTAGGATAAGTGACTGATCACATTTCCCAGATGATGACGCCAGTATGGAGACAGGCACTGGGGACACAGGAGGTCTGAGGCTCCACGGCTCCTGCTCCCTGACCCTGTGTGTCCCTGCAGTGAGTGCCTGCACTGGGCTGTCTCCACCCCATGCAGGGAAGGGCCATGGAAGCCCTGGGAGATGCCTTCTAATGTCTGGGAGCCAGATTCCATTTCCTCACTCCTGAAGTCGGCTCCAGCGGCCGTTCTGACCCGAGTGGCAACCAGATGGGCGGCTTCCCTCAGTTCCCCTCACAGGAGCCTCGGGGCTCCAGGCACAGCCCTTCACGTCGGTGGGGTGGGCACCACTTCTCTCAGGCTTTCTTTCAGCTTACCTTCTACGACTCCACAGACGTTGGCATACACATCCAGGATCTTTTTCCTCCGGCTTTGAATCTGCAAAAAAGAGGAGAATTTTCACCTCCAGAAAGGGGGCAACAGTAGCAGGGGCAGGTGCGCCTGACGCCAGAAATGCTGCACACAGCCCCCTGTCAGCACCCCAGTCCTGATGCACAGGGAGGAGGGCTTCTTCAGGTTTTCCCACTCAAACAACTTTGGGCCCACTAGGGGTGCTTCTTAGGCTCAGCTGGGTGGTCAGACTCACAAGACACTTGGGGACACCCCTGGCATCAGTCTGTTTGAAAAGATGACCATGGGACCCCAACTTGCCCTCAGGACATCTGTGCCGCAGCAGAGCCATGCAGGGCTCCCATTCCAGATCATGTGACGGGTGCCAGGAGACCAGGCCCACGGGTTAATAAGAAAGTAATTTAGAGAGTGGATTTTGGAGGAACTGGAAGCTGAGGATTATGATTTCAGATCGCAGTGCTGACAGTCCTAGACCTGTTGCCTCTTACCTGCCCACACCCAAGCTCAGGTTATGGGGAGACAGACTGACTCAGCTCAGAAGGCTGATGGGAGGAGAGGCTGGAGGCTTCCAAGGCCATCAGACATCGGGGACGCTCGAGGGCAGGGAGAGGGCACCTAAGTCTAGGATAAGTGAGGGGGCTCCAGAGTCCTGGGGCCACGGCCACCTATCTCTTGTAACAACTCCACAGGCTTCCAGGGTCCCTGCAAGTGGCAGCTCCATTACAGGGGTCACTGAACTTGGGGCAGGCCAGAGCATGGCATCCTATCAGGACCAGGCCAGAGTCAAGATCTCAACTGGGCATTTTACAATCACTGATGTTGCCTAGCAACACAGCTGTCTGTGGCTGAGGTCTGCAGCCAGGGGCACAGATTAGAAGGACGACCACAGGCCAGGCCTGCACGGAGCCCAAGAGGGCTCTGCCCACCTTTGCTTTCACCCCCGCCCTGCTCCTGGCCACAGCACATTACAGGGTGGTAGGTGATGATAAAACCCTGGGGACAGTTTCTACATGTGAGCTTGTTTTTATATTTTAAAAAATGCATACAAGAAAAATGGTGTGTGTGTGTGTGTAGAAAATTGTCTGGTTGGATAAAACCCAGTATGTTTACCAGGGTCTTTTTCTGCCCTCTGGCATTCCAAGTGATTCTGCCTTTTTTCTCTTTGCTTATTATTTTTCATTTTTGTGTATGAAGCTATATAATAAAAAGAAAGTAACTGGGGGCAGTGGCTCACACCTATAATCCTAGCACTTTGAGAGGCTGAGGCGGGTGGATTGCCTGAACTTGGAGTTTGAGACCAGCCTGGGCAACACTGTGAAACCTCATCTCTACTAAAATACAAAAAAAAATTAGCTGGGCATGGCAGTGTGTGCCTGTAGTCCCAGCTACTCGGGAGGCTGAGACAGGAGAATCGCTTGAACCCAGAAGGTGGAGATTGCAGTGAACCGAGATTGCGCCACTGCACTCCAGACTGAGCGACAGAGTGAAACTCCCGTTTCAAAAAAAAAAAAGTGTTTATCCCCTCTTTGGACTGTCTTGCTGTGAACCTGCCATTGTCCAAGTCTCCTATGTTGGACTTTTGGGAGAAACTCCCCGTCTTGCAGGAGAGCTGATTCAGTAAGAAAGTTCTAGTCGTGTGGCTGTGAGGGAGCCACATCTCACAGCTCATCATGGCACCTGCAGGAGCCTCACCCCGGCTGACTTGTTGCTGGTGGCAGACTTCTCCCTGGCCAGGTGAACCAGCGACAGCAGGCACAGCTCCGGGGAGCCCTGCTTGTCAGGGGCGGGCTCCTCGTCACTGTCCACGCTCCGGCTCAGCAGCTGCTCATTCTCGGACGAGGCATCATTCTCGCTGCAAAAACAAGAGTGATGGTTGTTAGCAGCGCCTGGGGGGCTGCAGCCCTGACATGTTCTCCCGTGGTGAACTTATTCATTCCCCTACTGTGGACAGTTGGGTACAATGACTTACTTGTTTTTCAAGCATTTACTGGGTATCTTGTGGGCATGGGGCCAGAGGACATGAGATGAGACAGATACACCTGTGGTTCCCTGCTCTTTTCCAAACAAACAAGTCCGTGGTGGGTGACCTGCAGGTGTCTAAGGGACTGGGGCTGCTACTGAGGGTGGGAGGCATCCACGAGCCTCTCCTTTCCTGCTGTCTAACATGTGGTGCCTGCTCTGTGAAGGTTCATTGAATATGTCCTAGATCCCTGTATTTAATCCCAATAAGGATCAAGTTCAACTGTTGTCTTCATGTTAAGCAAGTAGGTTTACGTGGCTGGCACTGAATCCATGCTGGCTCTCTAGAGTCACTGAAAAGGGAACTGAATGGAGTCTTGTGCCTGGAAAGCCCCCTCTTGACTAGTGGGGTGACCTGGCTGACCTGTGTGCATTGCAGGGGGTGGCACAGCAAGCCCCAGCGGGTGAGCTGGGTGGGCGGTCGGACGCACCAAGCCCAGGATCATGCCGCCCCATGGCTCACGGCCCACATGGGACCCAGGGTCTGCCCTAGGCACATATGGGTTGGAGCTTAAACTCTCTTAAAACCATTCCAAGTATATGAAAAACAATATTCTTTTTTAGAGGCATCCCGCTTGTTTCCTGTGGTTTGGCTGAAGACTTCTTTTTTCTTAAAAAAAAGATTAAAACTAGGTTACAGCAATGAAGCCCATATGCAAACACAACCCTAGAGATGGGGTAATACAAAGAAAATGAGAACATGATGAAGTCCCGGTGGGACCCACTTCCTTATCAGGCTTCAGGGCCTTCCAAAGAGGTGGTAGGGCCCATCCCTGTCCCCACTAGAGAGCAGGTGAGGTGAAGCAGGTGAGGTGGCACCCACGTCCTGTCTCCAAGACCCAAGGACAAAAAAGCAGGGACAAAAGCTCAGTGTCTTGCTGTCTTTTAACATCCAATTGTCAGGGTTCAGTTTGTATTTAGTATTTGTGTATGAAATAAGCATATATTTTTTCCTAGTAGGGCCCCCAAGTTTTCCCTGTCTTAACTGAAACTCAAGTCATGGGGCATGTCTCTGGCCTTTTGATTTCTGGGGATAAGAAAGGCTTGAATATCAGAAGGGAGAGGCTGAGACAGAATGAGATAAGGCTGGGCTGGAGGCTGAGGAGCAAATTCAGTCTCTAGGGAGGTCCTATTTCAGAGTTACATCCATGCCAGGTGACCAGGTCCTGCCCTTGGTCCTAGGATCAGCAGCTTGGATCTGGCACCTCCGACCAGTCATGCACGGTGGGGCTTAGACTACAGATTCCTGCAGGGGTTCAATTGCAATTGAAGCACTTGCAGGAAATAACCACCCCAACACACACTTTGCTTTTCTTTCCTAGTATGCAGAGACTTCATATTTGTTTGCCTCCTGCCCTTGTGTCAGCGTTGAGAGACACTGGAGTTTTCCAAGTGGGATAGTGCACTTGGCAATACTTTATGAATGCCAAAGCTCCACACAGATGCTGGATCAATTATTATTCCTCGGCAGGAATGGCTTTGGTGAATTGCAGGAAGATCATGGGATGGGGGCAGGAGAGGAGGGCTTAACCTCTGCTCTTCCTGTAATAGTTTGATGATCTTCTGGTGACTCTGTGCTCCATCTGCCAAGGGAGGCACTGCTGTGGGAGTGTCCTTCCAGTGAAGCCTGCAGTGGCCATGGGGACGAGGCCTGGCAGGGGAGTCCAGGCACATTGCTTTGCTGGGAGCTGATGCTGTGGGGTTGATTTTTGGAAGCTACGCAGGACCAAGTCCAAATAACCATCCCACTGGATGAATAAAATATTTACTTCCTTCTACTCTCGATTTTAGAGCAGGGGCTGATCCCACACCCTGATGTGTGGTAAACGTGGGAAAGGCTTCACCTGCCAAATCTCCTCCTCCAGAGGCCTCTTTATGCCATGTGGCTCCTCGGGAGCCTGCACTCAGACCCCTGCCCTGCTGCTCACTAGTGTGTGACTTTGGGACTTCCACACCTCAGTGTGGTATCCTACAGACAGGGATGATACGAGCACCTTGCTCCTGGGCTGTGAGGGGAGGGTTCATTCACAGCTCTAGCCCAGCACCTGGTGGGCAGTAGGCACCGAAGCTATTAGCCATCATCACCATGGTCGTTACCAGGATTACAGTGGCAGCAGTCCTGGCGCTGGCGCTGGCACGAGTGGTACCAGTGTGTTGGCTGCAGGAGCAGTCACAGGGGCTGCCGTGTGCATCCTTAGCTTTATGTTCTGCCCTCCCAATCTGGAGAAGGGGCATGTGGAAGTCGTTGTTAAGAAGGAAGGCCCAGGGAATTTGGTAAGATGCAGGGGCAAGGGCCTGACCTGAGAGCAATAGGCAGCCATTCCCATGAGCTCCTCATACCAATGACCCCTGCCGGTCAGCAAGGAGGCAGAAGGGACTGTATGTCACCAAGCATCCCCATGGCGTCCCAGGCCAGCCTGTCAGTGCACTAGGCTGCACTCTGGCTCCCCTCCCTGCTCAGGGGCCACAGGACCCCAGCCTCAGCCTGGCGGTGGGGGCTTCCACATACCTCTTGGTGGGCTTTGCTGGAGTTGCCGTCAGCTTCTCAAATTCATCCTTCTCAGAGAACATGACCACGTTGTCTGCAGGAAATGGGGAGGTTGGGGAGACAGGACTTAGAATCAGCTTACGGCTCGGCGCTCAGCCTGACCCTGCTCTGAGCTTCCTGTTGGGCAGAGCTGCCCGGTGTCTGCATGGCACCACCCCAGGGTAAGCACAGCATGGTTCAGCACGTGAGAGCAGAAGCAGTGAGGAGGCCACTGCTGAGGACACCCTCCACCCAGAGACGGGCACCGCACACGGCGGGTGTGGAAGCGTTGGTTCACAGACCTGGGGCCTCTTTCTTCTCCTCATCCTTGCTCACTGGGGCCTCCACAGTCTTCCCCGGGTGGCTGGTGCAGCAGGCTGGGGAGAGAGGAGGGAGTGAGCAGGCAGGCTCTCCGACAGGGGGAGTTGACGGAGAGTCCAGGAGGCAGGGCACCGGAGCGTGGGGGCCGTCACCTGGGGCAGAGGGCTTTGTCTTCAGGATGTAGAACATGATGATGAGGACGATGGCGATGGCCATGATGAAGATGGTGGACATTGCAATGATCAGGGCAGTGGCCAGGTGTCCTTGGCCTGAGAGCTCTGCTGGTGGAGAGAAGGCATGAATGACCCAGAGCTCAGGATCCCTGCTGCACTTTCCTCCAGGACTACGGCCCCTGGAAGCAATGGCCCTGCCCCTGGGATGCTTTCAGGGAACCCTGGAATCTGAAGTGCTTGCTTAGTCTGAGAGCCAAATCCTCCACATTAGCTTTGGCTGCCAGACCAGGACTGCCCACAGCCCTGCTCGCTGCCCTCAGACTGGCCTCTCCAGACGTCTCTGGGAACATCGTGGTCTGGGGTCCCCTGGTTGTTCCTAGGGAGCTTGCTCTCGCTTCTACTACTTTGGGAACCTGAGGGCAGAGTTTGGTGTGGAGAGGAAGAAAGGTCAGTGAACCAGAGTTTGTGCTGGAAGGCAGCACAATTCAAGTTTGGGCATTTCCAAACAAAACTCAGCTCTGGATTCCAGGTTTGGCTCCATCTTATACCTCATGCAATTTCAACCTAAGTGGCATCGTAAGATCCCCAGGGCACAGGCCACCTACTCCACCTGCTCCGCCACCTCCACCGGGCAGTCATCCCGGGGAATTTTGCTCACTTCCCTGGTTAATGTGGACCTTGGATGCATAAAATGCCCTGAAGCTCATTCTCACTCTCTAAAATAACCAATCAGGACTTGGATTATCTTGACGTAAGATTGATTCGCCACCACCAAATAGATCGGAGACAAGCATCTGAAGCTCCTGGATCATCTGGGGGGTGGCGGTGCCAGAGCTGAGGACCCCGCATGTGGGCATTGAATCTCCCGTGGGTGCATTTGTAGGAAAACCAGCCTCCCAGCGTTATCTGGGGAGTACGTGTAACAGCGTTTGCATGCCAGGTCTGGATGACATAAGTGTTTTAATATTCTCTGTGTTGTAAGCGACTCCCCCCGGGGCCTGTGCAAATGAGATTCGTATATCCTTGCCCAGCAGTCCTGCCTTTTACTCTGTCTTAGTGCGTGGGAGACCCAATGATGAGGCTGATGAGCTGGGCCCTCTGAGGGCTCTGGAAGGTACCTCATGGCTCACTGAGACCTGGGCCCAAAATATACTTCAATAACAGGCTGGTACTAAACCAGTGAGAGGGAAAGGCCAAGCCAGCTGGAGGGCTGACTCTGAGAGACATATTGAACTTTGGGGTCTTCCTCAATCCCTTCTTCCCTGAGGGGTTAGGGAGAATGAAATATACTTGCTGCAAGTGAATATTAAAGTGCTATAGTCAGCAGGTTTATATGAAAGCTGGTGGTAGAATTGCTGTTGACTCCCGGCCAAACCAAAGCCCAGGATGGCTGGTCTCTCCTCCTGGCCAGGCTTGCAGCTGCCTGAGCTGCCCACCTGCTGCTCTGCCCCCTGCCCCCACCTTCATCATCAGCACTTCCCAGCTGGCCCAGGACATCCACGGAGGGATCAACTCCGCTCCTTGCAGAGATAATTACTTCCTGCATGGGGGGCAGGGGGGGCACCATGTCATTCAATCACATTAGGGACGTGAGGCCAGGCAAGGAAGCACACCATAATCATTACTCATAATCATTTCCTCTCTTCCTCTGAGGGTTCTTCCGAGCACCACCTAACTCCAGGTGATCGATACCTGAGCACCCTCCTTACCTTTATGGGCATGCTGGAAGGGAGACAGGGTGCTGCTGCCTGAGGTGCCAGGGAAGTTGGCAGAAGCTCCTGAAGTGGCTCCCACACCTGCAAGGAAAACAGAGTCCCTCAAATGATCTAGAGAAGCGCCACCTTCAAAGATGCTACCACAGAGCTCGTGGATCTGGATTCATGATCTTGAATGGGCTTGAGGCAGTGAGGGCCAAGGGGAGCTAAACAGTTGTATTTCTTAGAGTGTTTAATGAACCCTAAAGAGTCATGGTTATTGTTCTTTAAATAAAAGCACTCGTGATAACCGTTAAAACTAAACAGTATCAGTTGGGGAGTTTTGCAAGCCTTACCAACTTAATTTTCCTATGCTTGGAGACAAGTATATGAAGTCCATAAAAATAAGGAACATAGAATGGGTATATGAAAGTATTATTAGGGTGACACAATAGTTGACTAATTCCTTCAATTACATAGAGTAGGCATGTATTAATACTTTTTCTGGTCATAGAAGCAATTTAAGCTCACTATTAAAAATCTAGAAAAGGGGCCAGGTACGGTGGCTCATGCCTGTAATCCCAGAACTTTGGGAGGCCAAGGTGGGTGGATCATTTGAGGTCAGGAGTTCGAGACTAGCTTGGCCAACATGGTGAAACTGCATCTCTACTAAAAATATAAAAATTAGCATGATGGCAGGCACCTGTAATGCCAGCTACTTAGGAGGATGAGGCAGGAGAATGGCTTAAAACCAGGAGGCAGAGGTTGCAGTGAGCCAAGATTATGCCATTACACTCCAGCCCGGGCAACAAGAGCGAAACTCCATCTCAAAAAAGTAAACATAAAATAAAAATAAAAATCTGGAAAAATAAGAAAATGAGAAAGGAGGAAAAGAACTACCCATGACCCCCTTGAAGTTGACTTTTGCTATTTCTCTCCAGGATTTTTCCTAAGACATTTTTACATAGCGGTGACCACACTGTTCAAGAGCAAGGCAAACCTTCCCTTAAAGCTATGCTTCCTAGAACTCCCCTTCTACAGAAAAAGCATCACTTAGCAGGGATAAAATGGAAGCTGATTTTGCTGTCAGTCAAATCACTAAGAAACAACCATTCAGCAAAAACAAAACTTGCCACCACAGAACAGAGCACGTCCTGTTCCAGACCTCCTGAAAGAAGGTCAACCTTCTTTTAGGCCAGACTTCAGTTTTGCAAATAATAAAATCAACATGTTTCAAATGCGTCTCCCACTCTCTTGCTTTTGTCTCTAGCAGGCAGAGTAGCAGTTCTGGAGAAATCTGGGAAGTGCATTTGGTCTACAGAAAAGCAGCCCCTGAGTCAAGGACAAGGCCAGCTGTCTCCCCCAAATCTAGGCACCTCCCCAGCCTGGCCCAGCCCAGAGGAATGGCTTAGCACTGTGCCTGGTCAGCCCACGCAGCAAGGCTTCCGGGAGAAGCAAGCTTCCTAGTTGGGCATTTTTTTTAGGTTTTGTTTTGTTTTTGAGACAAGGTCTCACTCTGTCACCCAGGCTGCAGTGCAGTGGCATGATCTCAGCTCACTGCAACCTCTGCTTCCTGGGCTCAAGTGATCCTTTCACCTCAGCCTCCTGAGAGGCTGGGAGTACAGGTGTGTGCCACCATGCCTGGCTAGGTTTTGTATTTTTAGTAGAGAAAAATACACATTCTCTACTAAAAATGCATTTTAGTAGAGAAAAATACACAGGGTTTCAACATGTTGGCCAGGCTGGTCTTGAACTCCTGATCTCAAGTGATCCACCTGCCTCGGCCTCCCAAAGTGCTGGGATAACACGTGTGGGTCACGATGCCTGGGGCTGGCTGTTTTCTTTAGTAGTCAGTTCTCAGGAGAAATGCACACTCTTGTTCTCTGAGTGGAGGCAGCTCAGGAGCTAGTGACCAGCCGGGCTATCCACTCCTGTCTCCCACAAGTGGAGCGGGGCCACAGGACAATGGGCTGGATGGTTGTCAGTCCTCACACCTTGTAAAGCAAATTGGCAGCTTGGCCAACGAAACACTGGGATTGGGAGGGACCGCAGCAGCTGAGAGTTCCTGGGACTGTCACAGGGTATGTGAGAAACATCACCTGCCCGTGGAGGGGCAAGTGATGTTTCCTTGTGTTTCTGGATGATGAACGGGAGCCCTTTTTCCTCCTTGGCCTCAAATTTATGATAAATCTTTGTTTTCTTAATTTAGCCACTTACCTGGCCTCAGAACCAGTGTTCTTATTAGGGAAAGAGCTGGGCAGGCACGGTAGCTCACGCCTGTAATTCCAGCACTTTGGGAGGCCGAGGGGGTAGAATCACTTGAAGTCAGGAGTTTGAGACCAGCCTGGCCAACATGTTGAAACCCCGTCTCTACTAAAAATACAAAAATTAGTCAGGCACAGTGGCAGGTGCCTATAATCCCAGCTACTCAGGAGGCTCAGGCAGGAGAACCACTGGAAACCGGGAGGCAGAGGTTGCAGTAGCTGAGATGGCACCACTGCACTCAGCCTGGGAAACAAGAGGGAAACTCTGTCTCACCAAAAAAAAAAAAAAAAAGAGCTGCTGGAGAGGTGCATGCTCCTGGCTGAAAGCCACAAGACCACATCAAACAACAAAGCGTTCCCCCTCACAGACCTGACTGAATCTGCTCTGGAAGTCTCCAGTGTGATAAGGGGACTTCAGATTGTGTGCCTATTTATGTTTGCTGGGAGGTAGCCTTCCACAATTCATCAGGTGAGTGAGCATAGGGGCATCATGGCATTATTTCCAGCATGACCTCATTTCGTTTGTAAGAGCAAACAAGACATTGAAAAGAAGCTGATGTAGCTGTTCAGTGAGACGCTCAAGGAAGCTTAAGATACACTGTCAGAGCAAAAGAACAGCCGTGGGCTGTCTGTGGATGTTTGCCATCTTTGTCACTTCTTTTCCCTTCCTGCTGGGGCTTGCAGGCTGCTTCAGGTGACAGGGTTGGGGATGGGGACACAGATACGCCCAGGCCTGTGGTCTAGAGTGGGATGATAAACGCGGCCTAGTGGGCACACAGACTTGTGGAATGCCTCTGCAGCATTATGCCTGGTGATGCAATGATGTCCCCAAACAATGCCTGCAGACTAGTGCACATCAGTGACATCTTCCTGCACCCACAGGCGCCCACCTGTCCTCAGCCGGCTGTGCCTCAATCCTGATCACTGGACGTTTTCTTCCAAACACTTCCATCTGGCACCAGCCAAACCGTCTCTGACTGTGGCGGGCTGCAGGTGTAGTCTGGGTGCTCCCTGGTGTGCAGGGATCCCTGAGTTGGTCAGAGAATTGCTTGCCCTGAGGATGTGTGCGCACCCGAGGAGGTGGGGGCAGGGTGGGTGGGATGCTGGATCCTGACATGTCTCCAGAGCTCAGCCTCTCATGTCAGGACTGGAGCTGAAAGCCGGCATCTAATCAGCCATACCCTACAAGCCCCCTCAGTTTCCAAAGTTCCCAGGGCCACCAGAGCATTGGCAGGGAGACACTTCCCATGAGACTGAGCAGGAGAATCCTGGTCGCTAGATCGTTGCTGAAGGAGCAGGAGGACATGCAGATTTCAGACTTGCCCACAAGCCACCCAGGCCACCAAAGGGCAGCAGCTCACTTCCTGACAATGGGCCTCTTCCCTGTGCTCAGAGTTCAGCAACAAGGAATGGAGCTGCCGTTGTTGCAAATCACAAATAAAGGCAAGGGTGCGTGAGAATTTCCAGAGTGGCAGCCTTGTGGCCAACAGGTGAGGCGGTGTGCTTGTGGCAGAAAAGGAAAAGATGTGCCCCAGGCACAGCTGTATTACAAAAGCCACACGTGGCTCATGTGTGGAAGCCAAAGGAGTGGATCTTATAGAAGTAGGAGCAGAATAGGAGTGGGGAAGGGGAAGCTGGTTAATGAGTACAAAAGTGTTGCTGGGCAGAAGCAGTCGGTCGGTGCTCTGGCACTGCAGGGTGACCACAGCTGACAATAATACATTGTATATTTCTCACAGCTACAAGAGAGGATTTGGAATGTTCCTAACACAAAGTGATAAATGTTTGAGGTCATGGATATCATAATTACCCTGACCAGATCATGACACTTTGTATATGTGTATGGAAATTTCACTCTTACCCCATAAACATGTGCAATTATTATGTGTCAATTGAAAGAAGACCAACACCTAGCTTACTTGGTCTGTTTTGTCCACAATTCAGTGCCTCTGCCCCCAGGCAAGAGGGAAGGTGTGGCAAGACCAGAGGGGGCCAAGAGGGAGATGGTGGGCCTTGCTGTCCCTGGTTGCAGGACTGACCTTGTGAGGTGAGGTCAGCCCCCCGCACAAGTCTCTCACCTCTGGTTGCTGCCACCGTCACTACACATATAACCCACAAGAAGAGGTGGGCAGATCCGGTCCCAAAGTGCCAACCTTGGGCAGCACCGGGTGTGGTTTGAGGGTGGTTAATGAAGGCACCTGCAGGGCCTGAAGCAGGGGCTTGGTAATTAGCCCTGAGTAGTTCTGCTATTTTTCAGGCGAGTCAGAAAAATCGCCATGGGACATAGGCATCTACTCTGCATTACCCCTAAATGCTTGAAAAAGTCCACCCCAGAATCATACAAGTATGGATTTTAATATTAATAGCACACCAGCATCATGTTGAACGCATGTGATGTATAGAAGAGGTTTGGGCAAAACCCAGCATATGAAGAGGAAAAGAGAGCGGCCTAGGCTGATCCCATTCCCACCATGTCCACTCCTTCTGCTGTCACCAGCTGGGGGTCCACAGACAAACCCTCAGGCCGCGCAGGGTGGTGGGTGGGGCTGGGCAGGGTGGGGTGAGATGCAGCCCTCGTGCGGTCCCCAGGACAGGCATGGGTGTCCCCTGTGCCTGCGCACAGATTCTCCCGGGCCAGGGTCTATGCCTTTCTACTGAGGGTTAACTCCGCACTAACCAAATATACAGTGTCTGGAGGTTTCCCCCGGTTCCACTTTGTGCTGTGTGTTTCGGCTCAACAGCGTCTTGGGATGGCTTGTTAAGTGGAAGGTGCTCCAGGTGTGTTTCTGTTGGGTGGCCAGCTGCAGGTCCAGCTCCCCTCGTACACTTCCATGTGCACCCGAGGTTTGAATAAGCAAGGCTGGAGTGCTTGATAAAAGCTGGTGTGAACTGCCGTCCCAGAAAACTGGCAGAAATGTCCACACAAGGCCTATATTAAAGTGAAAGTGAGTGGGGACTGCTTCTGCCTAGCTTGCTGTGGAGTTTGAGGCAGCGGTGACTCAGAAGCAGGCAGGGGGAGGGTCCTGCCGGCCACTGTGCTCCCCCTCCCCAGGAAGGCTCAGTGAGCCAGAAGCACATGGCCGGAGGAGCTACGCCTCCATTCACAGCCATGATAGCTCAGCGGTCTGTTAATCCACACAATTTAGAAACTCACTGGTATGCATTAGAGGCTGGCTGGGATTATCTGCAGAGGGTATAAAGAGATTGGATTTTTAGGATTGATCTGTTTATTGATTCTTAGAGCTGTCAACAAGGGGTCCCCTGCCTTGTACCCCCTAATGGCTGATCCTGTACTGTGGGCAGACTCAGCAGAGCCTCCCTAGCTGCTCAAAGTGGGGTCCCCTGGGAGCTTGCTAGAAATGCTGAGTCTCAGGCCCACTAGGACCTGCTGTGTCAGAATCCATTGCTCAGCAGGTCCCTGGAGATGGGTGTGCAGTCAGGTCTGAGAGGCTCTGCGCCAGGAGCAGCTGGACAATGGTGTCTGGGAGGCCTGGAAGCCGGCTTCACACCTGAGGGGCAGCGCTTGCTGTTTAGCATCACAGAAGGGCATCCAGGCATGGGAGACAGAAACCATGGGAGCACCATGGGAGCAGGCAGAGTAGCAGAGACTTCCTCACAAGGCCAGCCTGCTCTGGACTTGCCTCAGGGACCTTCATCGCTAATGATAAGAGAACAACTGCCAGGCTATTGCGTCCTTTCATTAAGCCTCTGACCACTCTTTCTGGGGAGCAATTCCTGCTGCCCGGTGTCCCAGGCCCTGGGGTACCTTCTTGGGTCTGAACTGTAGCTGGGCCAGAGCCAGCAGCATAGGTCAGCAAGGCACTGTGGTGCACCCACCCTCTCCTCGCACTAGGAAGCTGCCTCATGTGGAGCCCTTCTGCCCCAGTGGCTCCCGCACTCTGAGTGCGTAGCTGACTTTCCAGTCCTGGATCTCTGCCTGGAGCTTCAGGCCATCACTGGGTTAACTATCTTGGTCTGGATGTCCCACAGTCCCCTAAAATTCCACACACATAACCTCTATCCTCCTTCCACCTCCCCACCAAGCGCCCTCCTGCTCCTGCCTTCTGCAGCTGAGCAAGTGGCACCATGTCCACACTGCCAGCCACGGAGACACCTGAGTGTCCTCTTCTGAATCTCTTTCCCCTTCTGTGTGCCGTCTGCACCCCGGTCAGTGATGGAAGTGCAGGCCAGCTCATGTGCTACAGAGCCATGACCCCTGCTGGGCTGGGACACCTCATGTCTGGTCAGTGCCCGGCGCCTGGCACTAGAATGGACACTCCACATGCATCACCTGCGTCATCACATCTATCCTCCTAACAATCATGTCCCCATTTTGCAGATGAGAAAACCTTCCCAGGAGTGATAACTTATAATGAAACCCAAGCCTGATGCTGGACCCTATCTCCCTCTCTATTACGCCAGGCCAACGCGTTGACCTCCCTGCCCCCACTGTCATTACAACACAGATCCCTTTACACAGGATGGTGCAGGGGTAAAAAAAAATCAGAAAGCTCTGGTCGCCCAAGTGCATCTTGCTCTTTAATTTAACTGAGAAATAACCAAAGGCCTTTTCATCTCTTTACTGGGCTACAGGGCTCCATGGTATTGCAGTCACTGAGTATAGGCTCAGAGCTAGGGGTGAGTATGTTCTAATCCAAGGTGACAGCCAACCCACAGGCAGGACTGATCTGCAATCTGACACCTGTCCTCTTTGGTTTCCCTCTAATTACTTGGCAATCCCAGAAACCGGAATGATTTTATTCCATTTTAAAAGGAAAGTATATGTTACTTTTTCATTTCTCCTCAGGGTTATTTGAGGGGCTGCATCACATTAATTAACACCCTGTGGCACTCATGATGTGCTTCCGGGTGGATTTGGTGGGCAAAATTGTGCCCGAGCCACACAGCAACCTGGGCAGTGGGCACCACTGGGAGCTGGCCTGGGCAGGAGAGGACACGGAGGCTCCCGGAGGTGAGATGACTCGTCTAACTCAGGTAGTGAAGTTCCAGAACAGGCTCATAACCCACCCTAGTGCTTCCCAAGTTTGTTAAAAATGTACATTCGCTGGCCCACCCAGACCTGATGAATCAGAGGGTGGGCCCAACAATTTGAGTAAAAAACCCCCAGGGCACTCCCCTGAGAATCACCACCCTGCAACCCTCTGCTCCACAGAGTGCGCAGAGAAGCCACTGTCTCTTTAAGGATAGGAGGTGATTGCGCTGCACAGGTGCCTGAGCATGGGATTCGAGCCCGGGAGTTATGGGGACAACTGTGGGCACCCAGCTCTGCTCCTAGGCTGGGGGAGCCCTGACACTGACCTGGACTCACTCCTGGCTGGTGTCTCCCTTGCAGCTGCTCCCCGTGGCCTGCTGCAGCTCTCCTAGGTGTGTGTCATCCTCAGCCAGGGGCCCTCAGCAAGTCTGACTGTGGTTTGCATAGTCCACCATTTGTTGCTGCAGAGTCCAAGGATGTGACTTCGTTTGGCAAGGGCTCAGGTAAATCAAGCAAAACGGGGAGGAAGAGGTGCACTTGACCATGACCATGGGTTTGAGGAAGACGGGGCCTGCTGGACCTGTGCAGCCAGTTGGCAACTTCGGGCTCCTGATGAAATGTTTCCTGAATCCCTGGCGTTCAGGAGAGGGGTTGCCAATGGCAGTCCTGTGTGTGTGGGTCTCAGTGACTCCACAGGGGCTTTCTAGCACTGACATTTCTGCTGACTGCTGATCAGGCGCGCTGGGTAAAAAGATCTCTGGATTGGGACCAGTGCAGGCCCAGGGGTGGAGAGCATCACTCTGGCATTCACACTGAGGCCCTGACCCAGGCAGAGCTCCATCCACTCCAAGGCCTAGCTGGCCACATCTCCCCATTTCCCAGATGGGCAAGCCGAGGCCTGGGGCCTTGCCCAAGGAGCCTATAATGAGAGCACAGCAGGACTGTCCATTTATCTGATGACCTCCTTCAGGGCGGGATTCTAAGGCCCTACCCCAAGGCCTTCCTGGGAGCTGGCTTTCAGTTAATCAGGCAAGAGCTGGAGGTGGGAGTGGGATGCACTCATTTTTAACATCTCCAGGACTCGGCTGGGTATGGTGGCTCATGCTTGTAATCCCAGCACTTTGGGAGGCTGAGGAGGGTGGATCACGAGGTCAAGACATAAGACCATCCTGGCCAACATGGTGAAACCCTGTCTCTACTCAAAATACAAAAATTAGCTGGGTGTGGTGGTACATGCCTGTAGTCCTACCTACTTGGGAAGCTGAGGCAGGAGAATCGCTTGAACCCGGGAGGCAAAGGTTGCAGTGAGCCAAGATCACACCACTGCAGTCCCGCCTGGCGACAGAGCAAGACTCCGTCTCAAAAAAAAAAAAAAAAATCTTCAGGACTCAGGGGACTTTGCTTGCTTTCCACATGTCATAAATCATTGCTGGACTTAGAAATGTACCCCTGCCATTACTCGAGTCTGTTCTGGCTGCCAGACATTGGACAGTGAAGGCTGTGCCATGTGAGAGCTCCCTAACAGAAGAGCTCCTGAGAAGGGCTGCTCCTCTCCCAGCTCCAAAGGCAAAGATGCTTTTCTGAATAGGTGGGGAGTGTCTGACATTTTCCCAGACTGGTTCTTCATCCCAGAATGATCTGGCCTTGAATCAGCCTAGATCCCCACAGAGGACATGTGGGCCAGGGCAGTTGGCTTCACATGGGTCAGGCTGGCAGCCAAGCAGCAGCCTCCTCTAATTTGTGAATTAATTAGCTGGCCAGGAAAATGGCTCTGGAGATGAGCAAACCCACTGGTGCAGGGGTCATGCACTTGAGTGATTTGGAAGGGAGGGAGTGGCTCTCCCTGCAGCGCAGCCCACAGCACAGAACCCTCCTCCAGGCTTAAGCAGAAGGAGAGAGGAGACGCTGCTCCCCATTCCTGCTCCTCCCCTTCCTCCCAGTGTGCTAAGATGCAGGCCCTCCTTCTCCTGGACAACATTATTATGAGACATGGATGTAAGTGGGGCCTTATGGAGAGCAAAGAGAGGCAGGGTCCCCGGGGCACCTCCTCCTCCACCCTTAAAGGAGCCGGAGGGTAGCAAGTGCTCCTGCATCTCGGGGACCAGGCACCCAGCTTCCTCCCAGCTGCCTTTGTCTCTCCCCAGACCACACATCCAAAAGTCCACACAGCACATTCCTGAGGCAGAGATACCTGGCCCTTCCTTATAAACAGATGCCCATGAAAGCCAGACTGAAAGGAGAACAGGAAAGAAACAGCCCAAGTGGGATTATAAACTCGTGAGACTGTTTACATGTGCTTTGTGGAATCTGTTTCATTAATTGTGATCACACTATATTTTCCTTGGTCTCACTATCACCTAGCACCTTGCAGTACTTTGCAAAATAGTACTCTATCATCCGTTTGGTTTTTACAATAACCATGTGAGATGGGTAGGTCAGATGTTAGTACCCCCATATTACAGATAAGAAAACTGAGGCTCATGGAGGTTAAGTGACTTGTCAGGTAGCTGGTGGTTGACCTGCACTAGAACTCAAGGCTCAGCTGTGGCAAACCTCCCTCGCTTCATAGACCTGCCTGGACAAGCCACAGGGGCATTTCCAGTTATGCTGTTACTGTGATTCACCTTGTCCAGGTGCCAGGATCGGCTCCTTCCTACACCCCCTATAGTGAAAGAGATCCGTGCTGAACAAATACTGTGCTGGTGGAAGGACAAAGAGACTCACATTCCTTGGTGTTGGGGGGCGCCAGGAGGCAGGAGTAGCAGACCATGCCGTAGATGTTCCTGGGTCTGTTTTCCAGCATGTAGTAGCTACGGGGATGAGACAAGACAAAATAGAGACAGATGAGCCGGACAGCACACAGGCAGGGACTGGCGCAGAGAGCACGGCGGCCACGCTGCAGGCCCACAGTCCAAGTCAGGCATGACGCCACACCCAGCCAGCCGCCTGCTCTGTCCAGTTTCCTTGGGGTTGCAGCCTGTCTTGAAATGAACCATTCTTTTAACAATATTGAGCCTCCAGCATGGGCCTTTCTTTTAATCTAAGCTCCTTTCTGGTTCTTTCTGGTGGCTGGGTTTAGTGTGTGTGCCATCACCATCATCCACCAGAAATACCCATGTGCCCCCACATGTAGGCCCTGCTTAACTCCTCGGGGGTCTCACCAGGGTGTCTTACCATGCCCTTGTGGAGGAGGAACACACCCTCTGTGAGCACCCTCCCTAGAGCCTGCAGCCTGGTGGGATTATAGGCATCACTGTGTCTCTGGGACACTTGGAACTTCCAGGCCATCTGCACTGCTGCTGAATGCCACCAAGTGGAGCTGCCACCAGAGTGCAGCTGCAGGAGACAGACGGTTGTGCTGTCCAGAGAAGTCAATGCAGGTGGTCCTTATGGCAGCCGGCAACACAACTGGGTTATAAGTGCCTCCTCCTCAGGAAGCACTTGACGGAAGACACTCTTGGAAGTGCAAGCCTTTACGCCAGGGTTGCACACACAGCGCAAGGGACAAATCATTCACAGTAGCTCTGTGTGAAGTCCTTCAGCTCCCAGTGGTGTTCCACTCTGTCTTTTAGCTCCCTGATGTCACAGTGCCAGCCCCATGGCTTTGCAACTGCTCCAGCACTGCTCTCGGGGGTTGGCCCTGTGGCTGTGCTCCCTGCAGCTGCCCCACTTCCTGGCACAGCCCCTGCTGACACCACCCTCTCCTTGAAGCTCCCAGCTCGGGTGCCTTCCCTTGGCGGCTCTGGATCCTACCCTAGCTCAGACCCATTTTCCATAAACAAATGCTCAGCGGAGAGCATGGAGCCATTTGTCACACTGTGAAAAGTCGATTAAATAATGTGAGCGGTGCCAACGCTTTCCCTATTGTGATTCAAGAGCTGGGATAAGAAGGGATGTTTCCATGGCTGTTTTCTAATCTCTTTTTATTAGCCAGGCCCCACAGAGGCCCTGCCGATGGCAGTGCTAAACAGCAGCCTTGGCGGGGGTCTGTGGGCTCCTGCCTTCCTGAGCCTGGACCGTTCCCAGTAACGTTAGGACTGTAATTGCCTGCCCTCCCTCAAAGCCCTTTATCTTCAGATCCCTGTGTATCCTGTAAACATTAATTATCCAATCTCAAAACACCCCCCAGAGAAGCCGTGACAGCCAGTTTGACAGCTGAGCCTCTCGCAAAGCTGCCTTTTGCCCTTCCAGAAGCCACCTCTCTCCATGAAGCAGGCCAAGGCGCGTGTCTGCCACGTGGCCTTGCGAGCTCACAGGCACGTGGGGTGACCAAGTCCACCTGCAGCTTTCTAATGACCTGGGCCCACACTGACAGTTCTGAGAAATAGCTCAGGCTCCTAGGCTGCTACCTGCTCCCCATCTTGCCTCCTCCATGCCTCACCTCCTCTGTCCCTCACCACCTCCTCCTTTTCTCACTACACCTCCACGCATTCTGTCTCCCACCTAGGGGGATTGGCTCCTGCAGTGGGAGGCTTTCCAGGGCAAGCCTTGCTGACATCTATATTCCTTGGACCTTGTGCTAGGTACTGAGGGAGGATGGGTCTCTGCAAACATTGGCTGAATGAATGAATGACACCAACTTTTTCTCCATTGAAGTTTGATGCTGAGGTGAACAGAGGCCCCAGAAGGCCTCTCTGCCCATCCTGGTTCACACCCCAGGTGCCGGGCTGGGTGTCTGTCATGGGTGAAGCTCCAAGGCCACACAGTGGGTGTGGAACACCCAGGCTTTACGATGGGTTCCCACTGGGGCCACTATATTCCGAGCTTGGGGAGGGTGATGGCTCTGTCCTATGGCTGCGTCTTTGGCTTGTCCTGGGCACCCAGGCACCTTCTGTCACAGGCTGGCCACCCTCATCTGTGGGGGTCAAGCTATGCAACCTATCAATGAAGGAATATTGAAAGGTGATAAACTTTTTTTTTTGAGACGGAGTCTCTCCCTGTTGCCCAAGCTGGGAGTACAGTGTTATAATCTTGCTTCACTGCAACCTCCGCCTCCTAGGCTCAAGGAATTCTCCTGCCTCAGCCTCCTGAGTAACTGAGATTACAGGCATGTGCCACATGCTTGGCTAATTTTTGTATTTTTAGCAGAGACACGATTTCACCAGTTGGCCAGGCTGGTCTTGAACTCCTGACCTCAAGTGATCCACCCACCTCAGCCTCCCAAATTGCTGGGATTCTGGGATTACATTGTAAGCCACCACGCCTGGCCAGTGATAAACATTTAAAAGCCCATTGGCTCCAAGAGGCTGATATGAAATTGTCCCTCCTCACCTGGTGAGTGTTCAGTGCCTCCTGACAAGGAGAAGCCACTGTTTTCTAGCACAAACTGCTGCACACATTTCTAAATGTTAGGATCTCTCTTTAGGACTCGCCTGAATTCCTCATGGTGTGGCTTACACCCAGGTCATTCATCCTGGGCTGCACAGCAACGAAGAACATGAGCTTGTCTTCTGCCTGGGCTTGTCAACAACCCGAAGTCAGGTGTTCATTTAGGGATCCCTGGCCCAGCTACAGAGCGTCCGGTCCCTTCGTCTTTCTGGAAAGGTCTAATGTCCTACTACCCTTTGATCTATATATGGCTTTCTCCCTAGTTCCCCTGGCCCCTGTTATACACGGGTTGATGAAGGTGTATAGCCCAGGACAAGAGTCAGTTTAAATGGGTTCCCTGGGTCTGTTGTTTAGGGACTGACTTTCTCTCAGTCAATAGGTATAGATTTTCCCAGAGAGTTCCTTTCCTTGGAACTCTCATGCCTGTAAGGGATGCCACAGGTTCCCAGATGTTCATTTTCCTCTAACTGTGTTGGTGTACAGAACCAGAGCAGAGCTGCTGTGTCCTGCCCCCTGTGTCCGCCACCCAGAACCAGCTCCTCCTTACCCTGGAGAGGTGGGAAGCGTAACCTCTCTCTCCCCCTTTCCTCCTGTTTTGGTTCCCAGGTCCTCCCACACAACCTCTCCTGACAGGAAAGACTCGGGTGCTGCTCATTGTTCAGCCAGTGTCCCGGCCACACAGCAGGGAGGGCAGAGCGTCAGGAGGAGCACCTGCCAAACCACAGGCAGGGGCCGGGGCCCAGGAGAGACTGGGATGAGGCAGTCCGCATCCGTAGCCTCACAGCCACTTGGATTCAGGAATGAATGCAGCCTTTCATGGAGCTAGTCACACCGGCCTGCCAAGACTCCTGTGGTCCTCCTCTGTGACACAGCATGACAGCCTCCCAGGAGGAAGTGGGGCCTGCAGGGTCCTACCCTGGGGAAGCCTTGTCTGCAGTAAAGGGGGTGGCATGAGCCCCTGAGAGGGGCTGGGATTTGGAGGTGAGGAGGGGGCCTTCGATTTTGGTGGCCTCAGGACTGGCAGTGATGATTTGAGCAGACACAGCACATCTCAAAGTCAACCTGGAAACTGTCCCCATTGTCTGCACCCCTGAGGAGCAGGGCAAAGGCACTCTGAGGCATGTGCTGAGGCTGTCTCTGCACAGGGTCCCTTGCCTGCCCAGCAGGTGTGCTGGGCCTTGCTATGTCCTGGGTGCTGAGGGTGGTGTGGACTGAACAGGTCATTGTCCCATGGAGCAGGGCGGGAGGCATCAAGATTCCAGCACTGGAAAGAGTGTTTAAAAGCCCAGACAGCAGCCTGCCCACTAATTCTGCAGATGACTGTTAACATTCGCTTGAATCCTTCTAGAGGCAGGGAGCTCACCACCGTTCCAGTATCCAACTTCTCTAGCAATTACACACTTTCTGGTAAATATATCAGAACCAAGCACTTTGTCTTCAAGCCACAGAGTCAGCCCTGGCCTTCGAGTACTGATGGACACCTTCTCGGGTCTGAACTGTAGCCGAGCCAGAGCCAGCAGCGTAGGTCGGTGATGCTCCGTGGTGCACTCACCCTCTCCCCGCACTAGGAAGCCGCCTCATGGGGAGCCCTTCTGCCCCAGCAGCTGTGGAACCCTGAGTGTATAGCTGACTTCCCACCCCTGGATTTCCACCTGGAGCTTCAGGCCTCGCCACCCATCTCTGGGTCAGCTCTCTTGGTCTGGATGTCCCATAGTCCCCTCAAATTCCACACATGCAGCCTCTATCCTCCCTCCACCTCCCCACCAAGCACCCTCTTGCTCCTGCCTTCTGCAGCTGAGCAACTCGTACTGTCCACATGGCCAGCCACAGAGACATCCAAGTGTCCTCTTCTGAATCTCCTTCCCCTTCTGCATGCCATCTGCAGCCCTGGTCAGTGCTGTCTACCAGGGGGCTCTCGGACTCTTCCTCTCCCCTACCGCCTGCGCCTCTGCTCCAGCCCTCTCCCTGCCCACCACATCCCTGGTCCTGGGGCTCCAGACTTTCCCTGCTCAGCCATGTCCCTCACTGCTGCTGGGAGGACACCCTGCTGTGTCCTACCTGCTCAATAATCTGTGTTCTGACCTGCATTAGCTTCAACCTGAAGGCTCAAGTCTTCAGCGGTGGTTTCCAGAGCCTGGTTCCATTTGGTCCCTGTCCTCTTGTCCAGCTTGTCCACACTCCCAGGTGTGCACCTCTTGCTCTGGCCATAGGGACCCAATCAGAGTCCCAGGTGCTGTCCAGCTGCTCAGCCCTCTGAGCTGTGGTGTCAGCATCTCTACTTGCAGGTCTCTGTCCTGCTTCTTAGCTTGACTCATCCAGTCCTCGCCTCCACAAGTCTCCCAAGATTGCTGCTGACACTACCTCCCCAGCCATGAGGTGAGAAGTCCTTCTGCAACTCCTAGAACACTCTGAGTGTGTCTTATGCACCGAGCTGTGGTCACCTCCCCCATCCCCACTGGTCTCATCACTGCTGTCACCTCTCCCATCCCCACGGGCCTCATCACTGCCGTCACCTCTTCCACCTGCACCAGCTGAACCAGAGACACCACCCCTGCTTTGAGTCTCTATCGGTAGCCCTTGCAAAGCATTATGTGTCGTGGCCACGAGGGGCAGGAAGCAGCCGTGGCGGTGGCTCAGCATTTTCTGGGGATTGAGAGTCTGTATTTTCCTGGTCCCTGGCAGAACTCACTGAGGTGTCCTGCCTGGGAAAAGGAAGGTTTTATCTTTCTGTCTTTCAGGCTACTTGCATTTTCAGTTTTTTGAAGACTTTTGATGCATAATCGTTTTGGAGGGATTATGGGTATCATATGACTCAAATATTTTTATTAGTAGATTCCGCACAGTGTTCCCAGAATGCAAAAAATACTGTTTTTGTATGAAATTTTAGTTTTCTTTTTTCCAAAGTTTCACATGTGTTATTGCGCTGTAAGTATTCAGCAATTTGTTTCCTTTTGGTGGTCAGAAGATATATTATGTTGGTTAATGACCACTTAGGAGACACAGAGGCAGAGCCTGATGGGCTGCATGTCCACGCAGGGGCCAAGACTCTCCATCCTGGATGCTGCCCATTGTGGGACAGGACCAAGGCCAGGTGTGAGGCTGCAATGAAGCCTGCAGTGTCCATGACCCCCTGTTCCCAAGGTCCTTGCCCATCGCCTGAAGGGGTTTTCTGCAGAAAGCGTCCCAGGGTTTGCCAGGAGTGCCTGTGCTTACCCGGGGAGACAAGGGCCACACTCAGCGTCGTTCTCCATGTCCCCCGGTGTCAGCACGGTGGCCCGGAAGAAGCCCTCACAGTCTTTGTGGCGCCTGCATATCTGGTAGCCTCCTTTGGAAAACTTCTCTGCTGGACAAGGGACGCAGCCGTAGTCCTCGTCTTTGGCACCATAGCCACAGGACTGGCCAGGGGGAGAGGACAGGGGACAAGTGAGTAGAGCAGTCAAACCACATGGACTCAGCCCATGGTCCTTGGGCAGTGACATGCCAGCTGTGTCCAGAAGCTACTCTTGCAGGGCTTTGGTTTTCTGACTCGTCCTAACTGCAAAGCCCCCCAGGAACCAGCTCCCGCTCTGGGCTTACCCTTCTGCTTCCCACTCTCGGGCTCCAGACGCTGCCTCTCTTCTGAGCATTCCTGAGATGAATTCAGCAAGCTGCTGGAATGCCCAGGCAGTGCAGGTAGCACTTGGCGTCTGACTTTCCTCAGCTCGCTACAAGAACCTGACACTGAAACCCTGGAGGTTTCCCTTAGTGCTTAACAGAACACCCAGGCTTAGCTTGCCCAGAGAGGGAGGGAGACGTGACACTCAGGAAAAATGTACTAGTACTGGAGAACATTTCAATCCTGCTTCCAGTCAGATGATCTGACACTCATTTAATCAGGGTAGAGTGGGAAGGTGATCTTTAAAGACATTTCAGAACTCCTGAAAAATCTGTTTTTGAATGCTCAGCTGGTGAGCGCTGTTCCTGAGTGAGCGCCATTCCTGGGCTCACAGCAGCTCTCACCATCCATCTCAACGTCCAGGGAGTGTGACAGGCTGGGTTGATATACCCTGGCGACCCCGCACGCAGCAATGCAGACTGAGGGCAACGATGCTGCAGGCAGGAGGCCACCCCCGAGAGTGCACCAGGCCCCAGGAGGGGCCTTACCAGGTAGGGCTCCTCCCCCGGCCCGCACAGAGGGCACTCCTGGCACAGCCCTGTAGTCTGGTTGTAGTACTCGTTCTCGCCGCAGTTTGAGTATTCTGCTCGGGCTGAGCACATCAGAGACACCTGCCAACAAAGGGGGGTGCTGTGGCCTCCAAGCCTCCTTAGAAACGTGTGTCCCTCCCCCAAGAACCCAAGGTTGACATAGGAAGGGGGTGCCCTGTGCTGGGAGCTCTGCTGGGGGCCTGATCTGGGAGGTGTCCGCTCGTGAGTGCTCACTGCTGCTAAGTCTCCAGGACTGGCTGATCAGCCAGGAGCCACTGGAGACTTAGTAGCAGTGAGCACTCACGAGCGGGCACCTTCCCACTGGCCAGCCCCGCCAGAACCACCCCTCCTCACCCCTGCTGGCCAAGTCCTATCACACCATCAAGGCCTGCTCTGAATTCTCCTCATCTACACACTTGCCAAGGTCATGGAGGAGGTGCCCCTGTCCCTCACTGAGCCTCTAATACACTGGCTCCTCAGAACGCCGTTGTGTCCAGGAGGATGGGGGTGGGGGGCTGAGTCTTCTGGTCCTTTCTCAGCTGCATGGCTCCCAAGCATGGGCTCATCACATAGACACTGGGCTGTGTGTATCACACCACAAACGAGCACTCAAGAACTTTTCTATCCATGAGACCCTATGAAGGGAGCTACCCACAAAATAAGTCTAACTTCAGCCTGGGGCAGAGTTCTGTGCTTTGCAGGGATGGTTTCATTTCACCCTCAGAAGAACCCTGTGAAGGAGGGACTCTGATCAGCATTCCCATTTTACAGCTGAAGAGGCTAAGAAATGGTCCAACCATCACCAGGATGAGGGTGCTGTGGGGGTAAGGGGCTCGGACCACTTACCACCAGGACAGGGAGCCAGGGCATCTGTGTGCAGTCCCCCACATGGGCCATCCTCTCCTGAAGGCTCACCTGAAAGACACATGTCATTAACTGGGCACTGGCGGTAACTCCCCAACTGGGGGTCCGGCTACCTTTATTTAACCCCACTGGATATAAGGTGCCTCCCAGCAAATAGAGGGGAATCTATACACCCTAAAAGAAAAGGCAGAAGTGAAGCTGAGGCTGTACCCATGCCACTTGGGCTAACTCTGGGGCCTTCCCAGCCTCGCAGCCATGCCTAGGCAGGAGCCTGAGAGGGGGCCAGGAGCACGTGGAGGGTCCGTGGTGAAACCCCAGGTTAGTGATGGTGTTTCACATGCTCAGAGGATTTGGAGAAACCCAGCCTTACATGAACTTTAAGTCTGGAGTCCTCCAGGCTGGTCTTGGCCCTTGGGCTTCAGGATATAGGAGGACCTCAGGAGAGACTGCCAGGAATCAGATTCTTGTCTGTCCCCCTCCAGATACTCTCCCAGCCCCACCATAAGGTTCTTCCCTCTCTCTGTTAAGAATAGATCGTCCATCAAAGCGGAGAAGTCCAACAACCTAACTTTACAGTTGAGATAGTGGAAGCCCAGAGAGGTTAAGTGACTTGCCCCAGGTCCCACAGCTACTTAAGGGACTGAGCATGGCTGCAGCCCAGGTGTTCAGATGCTTTTCACCAATTAATACTACACAAATGCACTGCCTTGAAGGAGGAATTTTTTTTTTTTTGCTTGTTTTTTCGCTTTCTGAATGAAGACCTGTGTTTCTGACTCAAAGCAATTTTACCTGGGAGCCTGGGTATTAATTAGCCTGGCCGTATAAAGAGAGATAATGTGCTCAGGTGGATGCCCAAATTCCCCAGTGGATGCACTCTGGTTCACTGTCCTCTTGCTGTGACAAAACAGCAAGTCCTTTCCTAGAGGCTGGGTTGTGTGAGGAACCTTCCAGAATCAACCACTGACTCAGACCAGAAGCCCAACTGGGCCATGGAACCCAAACTCCCCAAGACCTTTTACACTCAGAATCCTCTTGTCCTTAGCAAGCCATCATTGGTCATGAAAACCAATAACTCCCAATACCACACACAAAAATACCACGAGGAACATAGGCCATGATGCATGGGAGCCTTCCCTCCCTTCCTCCTTTTCTTTCAGAAAAGTCCTGCAACATCCTAAAAGCATTAGGGAGAAAAGCAGCCAAAGATTATTAATTAGAAATAAAGAAATTAAGTTGGAGAAGGAGGCAGGAGCTTTGTAAGCAGCCAGGGAACGCCAGAGGAGAGCAAAAGACCAGGGGGCCCAGTCAGGGGGATCCACACACACTCTTCTTTTCCAAATCCCCCAGGACTTAAGGGCTTGTTCACTGAGATTTCTGGAAAAAGAGTGGCCCTTTAGGAGATGCACCCAATGCCCAAGTCCGTAGAGGAAGGCTGCTAGGGAGCTTCCAGTCAGCTGGCCTTCCCGAGGTCCCTGGGGAGCACGCCAGTCCTGCCTCCCGAGTGTGACAGCATGTGCCTCTCTCCTGTAAGAAGAGGGGGCAGCATCCAGGCAGGGCCTTAAGATAGCACGCTTGTTTATCATTGCAACAAATAAACAGCCAAGAAAAATCCAAAGGAACTTCAGTTTCCTGGAACACCACGTAGGGCTCTACCACCTGTTGTTGGGTGAGAAGGAAATCGTACAGAAGAATGCCTCCGGGTGTATTTGTAAAGTTTCTAAATGCATGAAAGCAGATCTGGAGTGATGCCTGCTGAACTTCCAGCAAAGAGTTTTTGGCAGGAACTGAAATCGGATGGGGGAGACCAAGGACTGAGGGAGGATTCCGGGGAACGTTCGCTTTTTATTTCATGCAGGTCTGTATTGCCTGAATGGTCTAGAAGAGTGAGTATGAATTCTGTGATAAAGGAAAAAGCATGTGTCCCTGGCTGCTCTAAGAACAGGCTGGGGAAGGTGGTCCTGGGGTTGATCCCAGAGGACAGATCTGATTAGGGTCAGTGGCAAAGAACAGCGGAGCTCCTGGATTTTTCCTTGGGCCCCAGCTGTTGGCCCAGTCACCTGGGAGGTGTCTCACTTGGTGGAGATCTTCAGGTGGCTTTGCAGGAGAGTTCTGTTTCCAGACCCTCTTGATGAGGTTCAAAAACTGCCTTTTCGCACACACCACTTGCACTTCAGTGCTGCATTTACCATTTGGAAAACACTAAAGGGACTGAGGCAAGATTAAAGAGCCAGCCACCCCAGTGGTGAACTCACTGGGTGTTTTCCTTCTAGCAACAGAGCAAGCTGGGGCAGGCAGCAAGGGGAGGTCAGGGTGGTGGGGCGGCAAGAGCAACCTGCAGCCCGCCAGGTTGGGGAGGGTTCGCTGCAAGCAAAGGCCTGAAAGGGAACTGATAGGAGCCTGATCCCCCACCCAAGAGCCCTGGACTTGGCTTCAGGATGGTGGTGTTAGCAGAGATAGGTTTCCACTGAGTCTGTGGATAGGGCCAGAGGCTCTCAGCAGGGCTGGAGGCCTTCCAAGAACCATATGAATGGTTTCTAATTTAATTGACTTCTAATTATAGCTGAGCCTTGGAGGGCTTCCCTGAATAACTGAGAAGGGCTGGGCCTGCTGCACCTTGGTGTCAACCAGGAGCACTTATGGAAAGGCACATCCAAACTGTTCCCAGGTAAACCCAAGCAGAGAGAAAAGAAAAACAAATAAATAGATACACAAAGCATAACTAAAATCTGTGGCATTAGGTGTGTTTCATTATTGTTACCGATTATGTGAGAGGGTGAGTGGGGCCTGGGGGGAACACAGGGCAGCTCATGGTTTGGATCCCACTTCTCAGGCTACAGATGTAGGCAGGAGGTGGGCCACTGGGCACTGGGGGGCTAACTGCTCCCAGTCGTGAGTTCCTGTTTGTTTTACTTTGGGGATTCCCACTCTCCATCAGTGCCTGCCAATGCTGCTGGGGTATGAGGCCAAGGAGCTGACTGAGGTGAGGCTCCACCTTGGGGCACACTTCCATATTTGAGCTCCCATATTTGTGACAGTGATGGGGAGAGGGAGCACCTCTCTTAGTCTGTTTTGTGCCTGCCAGAACAGAATACCACAAACTGGCTAATGAACTGAAATTTATTGTTCTGGGACTGGGAAGTCCAAGAGCAAGTGGCTGCATCTGGTGGGGGTCTTCTTTCCATGTCATAGCATGGCAGAGGGCATCACATGGTGAGAGAGTGCACGGGGGGGGCAAATTCACTGTTATAACCAGCCCACTCTCGAGATAACAAACCCACTCCTGCAATGATGACATTGAGTCATTCATGAGGGCAGAGCCCTATGACCTCATCACCTCCCCACCTTTCAATCCTGTTCTCTGATGATTAAGGGATTAAGTTTTTAACACATAAACTGTGGGGAAAACATTCAAACCACAGCAGCGTGGAAATGTCTCTTCCCACCCGAGGCAGACAAGCCTGCTGTTTAACTCGTGGAATAACCAGTTAATGGGCTAGTGACCCAGTTCAGGGGTTGTGAAGCCAGTGGCCACCCAGTAGGTTCTGTGAACACACTCTTTTGGAGTCTAGCCACACCTGTTACCTAATGCCTGTGGTTACCTAGTGCCTATGGCCATTTCATGATATGAGATCCCATGACCAGGTAAGTCTAGAATATCTCAAATCTGACCCTTTATGGAAAAAGTCTGCCCACTCCTGCCTGAATTAACGGCTTCTCTTCCCCCACCTGCTATCTCCTTCTCTGCCTTTGGTCCTTCCTTCCTCAACTCTATTCCCACCTGTACACAGCTGTAATCACATCAGTCTATGACTACTGAGCTCGGACCCCTGGCCAGACACCACCGTGGCTTAATCCTCACCATTGCCACTTTGTTGCTCAAAGTGGGGCCCTTGGACTAGCAGCATCAGCATCACCTGGAGCTCATTAGAAATGCAGAATCTCAGCCCCACCCAGACCTGCTGTCTGGGATCTGCTTTTCAACCTGATCCACAGGTGGTCTGTGTGCACATTAACGTTTGAGAAGCGCTGGTCTAGACGACCTCCTAGCAACATCTTGCTGGGGTGGGGAGAGATCGTTTAATGTTTAATTAATGTTTAATTCCCTCTGGGAGCCCAGGAAAAAAGCCTTGGCTGGGTCTCTCCCTCTTTAAGTTCTGGTCTTCTTCCAAGGAACAAATGCCATCATTAGCACTCCTTTTCGTACACACACATCCTCTGCACTAGACACTACGATTCCCTTACTCTTGTTTGTTAGAGTTCATTCGTTCATTTATTCAACAAAGAGCTGTGGAGCTGCTACCATGTGGCAATCTTATAGGCCCTAGGGATGGTGCCAGACAGGTAGGGTCCCTGCTTTATTGGGCCTTTATCTGTCCAGGGAGCCAGACCTGGAAGACATCATCATACACAAGTTTGGCCCACTTTCCTAGCCGCCCTCCCCTGGACTCAGTCTCCTGCCCGAGCTGCTCTCCTCTTGGAATGACCTTCACTGTTGGAGGTGTGGCTCTGACTCTGTCTCCCCTTGTCACCATGCTGTCTCCAGAGCACAGACAGTGGCCCCTGCAGGAAGAAGGGGGACATCCTTTCTACCTTTACGAGACGCAGAGTCACTACCAGAGCTGGCAGACGGTCCAGCCTCCAGGACTTCCCATTTTTCCATTCAGCTGGGCCCCCCTTGACTGTGACGGTGCTAACCTCTTCCAAAAGATTCTCCCTGAAAGGGCCACACCTCGTACCTGTGGAAGTAGCTGAGGCTTGGTAGCTGTAGGAAGCCTTGGCAGGCCTGATGGTTCAAGTTACCTTTTAAAGTCTGTAGGGCGGATGTACCTTGTGTCTGTGGCCCTTTTCTATCCTTCCAGCGTGCTCACCTGGCCTGGCCCAGCAGGGCTCACCACGCCTTAGTTGACTGCATCATGGAAAAGGAGGGGAGAGGCCTGTGGCCGGCCCACCCAGCTCCATGGGCACAAGCTCTTCCACGGCGGGATGCAAGGCATTGGCAGCTGCCTGTGTCTGGGAGGTGGCCACAGAGCTGGCTGTGGCTCCCTGCCCACCCAGCACTACTCTCCTCCCCCAGCCTCCCACGCTCTCTTTCCTCCAGGAGGACCTGAGCGGAGGCTGCTGGTGGCCTCCTCCCCACACCCACAGGATTCCTTGCTCTTCCGCCTCCCTGAGGGCCCCCACTTCCCATCCACACAGACAGACCTCCCTGCCCTGCAGGGAGCCCACAAGGTCATCATGAGAGCAGCTGAAACACTTCCATTTGTTGTGATTTACAGCTCGGAATCTTCCCTGTCTCAGTGGGGTAGTGGTAATTAATGTTAGATTGTGAGGAGAGGGATGCATTCTCTTTCCCCTTCTGCTTTAGCGGGATCTGTTTCACGGGAGCAGGAGGAAGGCGGAGATGGTAGCCTGGGAGGGGCTCTCTCTCCCGCCCCATGCCGCGCTTAGTGTCCTGCTGGCCTTGCCAGCCTGAAGTCCTCAGCGATTTCTGACCCACTTCCATTTTGCACTGGGCCCCACAAATTAAATAGCTGGTCCTGTTCCCGGCCTCTCTGGCCAGGCAGGGGAGGTCCCCCAGTGCTGTGCCAGGGAACAGACATGCAGAGCACAGGCCAAATGTCTTGTCAAGACCACAGGCACCGTCCTTCCCAAGGCTGGAGCAGAGGGTGATGCTGAGGCAGAAGTGACTGGCAGCAGAGCACAAGGGCGGGTCCCAGAGCTTCAAACAGCATCACACGGGGCTTTACAAGCAGCAATTCTTTATCACTGCACTGAAAACCTTTCATTTGCAAACTCCCTGGTGAACATTTCAGGGCTATGAGTGGCAAACTGACCTTCGGCAGCCCCTCAGAGGCGGCGGGCTGTGTCCCTGCATCCTCTCAAGCTTTAAGTCTCTCAAGGGTGTTGCCCACCCCAAACATGAGGGTGTGAGTGTGTGCGTACACATGAGTGCATGTGTATCTATGTATGAGTACATATGTGTGAGTGTATGTGTGTATAAGGGTATGTGTGTGTATGTATGAATGTATGCATGTATAAGTGTAGATGTGTGTATGTGTGTGAGTGTGTGTGTGAATGTGTGTGTGTGAGTATGCTTGTGTAAGTATATTTGTATGTGTGTGTATATGTGTGTGTGTCTGTATGTGTTTGTGTGTATGTGTATGTTTATATGTGAGTATATGTGTCTATATTCACATATAAATGTGTGAATGAATGTATGCATATGTGTATAAGTGTACGTGTCTATGAGTGTACGTGTGTATGTGTGTATGTGTGTGTATGAGTGTACATGTATCTGTGTATGAGTGTATGCATATGAGTGTATGTGTCTGAATGTATGTGTGTGTGTACGTGTGTGTGTGTACGTGTGTGTGTATGTGGCAAACCCAGACAGCCCCACACACAAGGGACTTGCCTGGAGAGGCACAGATGAGGCCAAACCAACCTGAACCCTTGGGTGGGACCCTCCCAAAAGATGTGGACAGAATTGAAAGTTTAAAATCCAAGTTCTCAAGTTTCCTTTGTTAATTTGAATTGAGATAATATTCAGAAAATATTCTTGCACACATAGAATAATAAATATAATTCATGAAATACTTATTTACTTCTAGGTTTTCTTTGGAAGGACCACTACTAATACAAATAAGCATGTCCAATTCTTCAGGACTCTCTATGGATCACTGACTCTTCAGCAGAACCCAGAGAGACAGTAAGAGTATGGAAAAATCAATATTTTGGACATATCTGTTCACATCTCATCTTTCTATTTGACTCAACTTTTTCTGCTAGTCTTTATTTTCCAAACCAGCGACGATGATAATTTCTGAAGTGCAGTGGACAGTCATGGCCTAACACCATTTCTGAACACCAACGTTGTCATTGTTGCTTGTCAGACCAGGTTTGGGCTTCTCAGAATGCTAATTACATTATGAAGCAGGTGTGTGTGCATTTGTACAGAGATAGAACTGGGGCTGGTGCCCCAAAGAGGAAGGAAGCTCTCTCTGGCATCTCCTGCAGTTTGTGGTGCTCAGATGCTCTGCACTCTTGGAGGATTGCTCATGAAAATAACATGGCTCACAAATATCCATCCAGCAGTTTAGAGGGAGAGCAATTATCCTCATCCCAAAGTCCTGCTGTAAAGATATGTGTTCACAGTTTCATTTCTGTTTTGTTGAATGCCTCAGAGCTGAAAGGATCTTGTCAAAGTAACGAGCTTGGAGAAGCTTTGAAAAAAATCCCTACTTTTTGCCTTATCAAAATTGAGGGAAACCATTTTCAGGGTGAAATCAGAAAAGTTATCATAATTAACACATTGCTTTAAATTACAAAATGCATGTTTTTCTAGGACTTTTTTTTTTTTTTTGAGATGGAGTCTTGCTCTGTTGTTCAGGCTGGAGTGCAGTGGTGCCATCTTGGCTCACTGCAACCTCCGCCTCCCGGGTTCAAGTGATTCTTCTACCTCAGCCTCCTGAGTAGCTGAGACTACAGGTGCATGCCACCATGCTCGGCTAATTTTTGCATTTTTGGTAGAGATGGGGTTTCTCTATGCTGACCAGGGGGGTCTTGAACTCCTGACCTCGTGATCTGCCCGCCTCAGCCTCACCAAAGTGTTGGGATTACAGGCGTGAGCTACTGCGTCTGGCCTCTCTGGGACTCTTATATAAGCATATTAACATGAAGTTTTGTTAAAACATGATAGCAGCCACTCTCTAGCACTTTAATACACATGCCACTCATCCTTCCATTTATTTTTTTTTTTTGTTTTCTTTGTTTTGTTTTGAGATGGAGTCTCTCTTTGCTGCCCAGGCTAAAGTGCAGTGGCACGATCTCGACTCACCACAACCTCCACCTCCCAGGTTCAAGCTATTCTCCTGCCTCAGCCTCCTTAGTAGCTGGGACTATTTTTGTATTTTGAGTAGAGACGGGATTTCATCACGTTGGCCAGGCTGGTCTCAAACTCCTCACCTCAAGTGATCGGCCTGCCTTGATCTCCCAAAGTGCTGTTAACCTGTCCATTTGCCCATGCATGCATGCATCCATCCATCCATCCATGTGTTCATTTCTCCATCCATCTGTTCATCCGTCCATCTACCATGCATGCAACATTTATTCAGCACCTGCTGTAGACCAGGCTGAACAATAAACAAATCTACACTACTCCACGCTGGTTGTCTTCACAATTTGGTGGAGACCATGAGAAAGGCAACCACAACACAGTGGGGTAAGCACTGAGAAGTAGAATGAGTGACGGTGCTGTGGGAGCACACCACACAGTGTGTGGTGTGGGGGAAACCTGACCAGGTGGGGAGGTCAGGAGGATGTCCCAAGTTCCAAGAAGGGACGATGGCTAGGAGTTAGCCAGGAATCACAACAGAAAAGTAGAGAGAAAGAGGGAACAGCAGGGGCTAGGGCTGGGAGGAGGAGAACGTGTCCCGTTAGGAACTGTAGTCACAGTGTATCCCCTCTAGGGCCACTGCTATACCCTCTTGTCTCAGATGAATGAGTTATTTGCTGAACTGCATTCTGATAAAACCAAGAACTCTTTCTTGTTTTCTGCCAATGGGCTATTGTGCTAGGTCCTTCCTCAGCTCTTGTCCTCATTTCTTTGCTCTTGGTTGTTCAGAGATACTTGGATAGCAATACTTTCAGCCCACCCTGCCTCCCCCAGACCCAGCCATTCCTGTTAGATCTGGACTCCGCTAGAGAACAGAATGTTGGCACCTTAAAATATTTGCGATGTGATGGAGACGAGGCCTCCTGCATGAACGTGTCTTAGTGACACTGATTCTGCTTCACAACAAAAGCAAAACAAGAACATAATCCTTAATCACTGAAAGACATACTGCTAGAATCCCAAGCTATGTCAGCCAGACAGAAGACATCAATTTGACAGTGATGATACCCTCTAAGTTAAGGAAGTTGAACAAGATGAACCATCTATTGGCACCGGGATCAATAAAGTCTAAAGTAGTACAAAGCTGCTGCAGGCAACGACAGGAGGAGGCGGTAAAGATGACTGCTGTTATTGCTTGTCCCAAGGGCCTGCAGAGGGCTTGCTGCTCCTCTCAGGCTGGCTACTGTGGGGAACTCAGAAGGCGCCCACATGGGTGGTGGAGGCCAAGCCTCCCAGGATAGGTGGGAGGGTCTGAAGGGGAAGGTGGAGGGAGGGAGGACATACAGGGATGCCGGCAAAGCACCTGTGGCTCCTCTATGGCTGAGCTTGCTCACATGTCCCCTGCAGCTCCCGCCCCCCACTCCCCACCTCAGCTGCCTCTTTGAAGCCACTACGAGCCCAGGGAGTAGTGGGACTCTCAGTGTGTGGCCTGTGCACTCTGGGCTCCCCTGGGCCATCCCTGAGCCCCGGATGGGGCGGAGGTGAGGGCAGCCAGGCTGTCTGCTCCTCCTCTGTATCAAGCATCTAGTGCCATTGTCACACAGTGTGAATGTGGAGTCATGGGCAGAATAACAAAGAAGCAGCTTCTGAGCAAAGACTAAGCACGATTACAACACGTCACACCATGCGATGATGTGGGGCTGAAAGGGGCAGGCTTCCAGGGGCAACAGTGGAAAATGATGACAGTGGAGCTCTCAGAGTCTGCGCGTCCCCCAAGAACCTACAAGTTGATGTCCTGATTAATGGCACAGATTTTTGTATTCTTATTGCTAAGACAATAGTTTTTAAAATAATCAGCTTTATTGAGTTGAAATTAACTTGCAATAAGCTTCACATATTTCCAGTTACAGTTGGAAGACTTTGATAATGTATATACACCCCATGTGGCTTGATACAGAGCCCATCTCTTGTAGAGCGTCTCTTGTGCCCTCGATCATCAATCTGCCCCACGCTGGGCTGTCACTGGTCGTCACTATAAATTTAAACTGCTTTTGCCTGTTCTAGATCTTCATATACATGGAATCAGGCAGCTGGCTTTTTTCACTGAATATAATACCTGTGATGCGCCTGTGTTGTGGGAATTAGGACTGCAGTCCTTTTTATTGCGGAATCGCATTCCACTGCATTCGTAAACCACAATGTTTCTCTATGTGCCCATTCCATTTGTTTTTGTTAAACATGTATAAAATGGTTTCCGGTTGTTTTCTGGACCTGGGAAGTCCTGACCTTGCTTTTGATGTCTGGTGACTCAAATATGGGGCAGGTTCCCAAAGGAGTTGCCCTGGCTTTTGTCTGTATCTGCTCTGGCTGGAGGAGAATCCTCATGGCTCACAGCATTCCTCCCAGTCACCAGGGAAAGGCAGAGGCACTGAGATTCCAAATAGCTTCCCCTGAGCTGTCCTCTTTGAGGGGCTTCCTGGTGACCCTGCTCAGCCAGCTGGCAGCTGCTATGGAGGTTACACTCAGCTCTGAGGGTCCCTGCACCAGTGGTGGGCATGGCCAATAGGGAGGGATCGAAGGAGAAGGAAAACGATCTCCTTGGCCCAGAGCCACCCAGTGACTATTTCTCAGAAAGTCACTTCCAAAAGATGGTGTGTTGTCTTACAACAACCTGACTGCCATTGTAAATAATCACCCTCAACACAAGCCTTCTGTCCTAGGATGTGTGTTATGCTCACACACAAAATTGGCTCAGAGGAGAAGCAAACAGCTTGAGTGTGAGACGCTCACTGCCCAAGGGCATTTCTGCCCTGGTCCCAGCAGCCTCTTCCCAGCTTCAGTGAATGTGTGTGCCCAAGGAGGCAGGTGGGAGCTTATCAGGTCACAGCTGGCAAAGCTCTGCTGCACGGAGAGGCCTGTCCACGCCATGGTTCCCCACTGGCTAAGGAAGGCGGCTGTCTTTCAGGTGCCCCTTATGTGATGGAAACTGCACAGATGCCTAAGAGAAACTTCCTTGGGCTTCTTCCGGAACCTGTTTGGGAGCGGAGCTGCAGGTGTGTGTGCTGGGGGCAGAGGCCCCATTTCTCAGCCTGCTGAGCTATTCATGAAGAGCTAATCCAGCACAGACTTGTCATTAAACCTCCCCAGCATTGCAAGGGAGGCACTCACTACTCTCCACTAATCCGCCACATGCAGTCAATGGCGGTTCAGAGAGGGTAAGTGACTTGCTAAGGTCACACAGACAGAGATGGGAGAGCTGAGGCACAACCCCAGATCTGCTCGACTTTCTACCCTTCTACACAGCTTTGGGAACAGAGGTCCGGGAGCCAAGAGAAAGGCTGGCGATGGCCAAGGCTGAGTGGAAGGGCACCAAGTGAGTCAAGAGGCCCGGGCGTGGAGCCGTGGACTTGGTTCCATTCCACCCCTGTGGACCTGTGGCAGCTGGAAAGTTCTTGACGAGTCCAGGTGAACCATGATGAACCATGGGAACAGGAGGGACCGGCATCCCCATCTCCCTCCCGTTCTAGAAGACATAAATGGTGACTTCATTTCATGAGTCTGTGCTGAGTGAGGCCACGAGGCAGGCGATTCTGCTACCTGCTTCCCACACCAGAGGCCTTTGAAGATGTCGTGAGCCCTGTGGTTCCAGCGCGTTCCTCTTCCCACCTCTCTTTTCACATGAAGCCAGCTTAGCTCCCAGGCACAACCCTGGCCATCTGGACTCTCATGAAGGTTCATGCCCTGATAACTTCAGGAGGGCGTGTGCTAAGAAAATGGCAGCAACAAAAACATTTTCATGGGCCCAGTCCTTTAAGTTTGAGTGGGTAGGACTTTTGTTTGTTTGTTTGTTTGTTTGTTTGTTCTGAGCTATATAGAGGGATTTCCTCCCTGTTCCTAATCTTGGGATTAGACAATGTCTTCCCGGCCCCTTCGCTGATGGGGAGGTAACTCGGCACAGATGGTATTTCACCAGGCAGGTGACCCGGATGGTGCTGGGCTATAAATAACCATTAAATGTCCCTTTCAGAGTGGGCTTTTTCTTTCTCCCTTACATTCGAGTCCCAGCATGAAGCAAGTAACTCATAAATTTGGATCCTTCCTGTCAATCTCAGGGTCTTGTTCTACCGGTTTGAAAGAGAATTTGTTTTTTCATCGTTCTCTTTTCAAGTACAGTAACGGGAAGGCCTTGAGAAGGGCAAGCTTAGCAAAGGCACCTCCAGGTTTAGCTGGAGCACCTGCGACAGATCTGCTCCAACTCCAAAGGGCTCAGCTGCACCCTGGGAGAGACGGAGGGGAGCCTTTCTATCCCTCAGTGCTTGGGGATCATTGGGGCTCAGAGGAAAACCTTTCATTTCTGGCTCACTTCATTCTTTCTACAGTTAAATTATGCATTAATGGGATACAGATTAAACTGCAATCCCACTGTATTCATCTCCCTACCCCGTGCCTTTTTTTCAAGGTGAAAGAGCTGATGTCACTACTGAAGCCTTGGACAAACTTTTTGAAAAAGAGATTGGGGCCGAGGCGGGTGGATCACTAGGTCAAGAGATCGAGACCATCCTGGTCAACATGGTGAAACCCTGTCTCTACTAAAAATACAAAAATTAGCCGGGCATGGTGGCGCAGCCTGTAGTCCCAACTACTCGGTAGGCTGAGGTAGGAGAATTGCTTGAACCCAGGAGGCGGAGGTTGCGGTGAGCCGAGATCACGCCGCTGCACTCCAGCCTGGGTAATAAGAGCGAAACTCCATCTCAAAAAAAAAAGAGATTAGGAGTGGGAGCACTGTCCTTGCTGGAGCAGGTGGTGACTAGTCCGAATGATCCAGAACCAGCATGACACGAGTCACCATGGGCTCGGGAGGACTCACTTCTGAGCACAACGAAATGTCCAGAGTGAAGACTCCGCGTATTTTCCATGGCCTGGTGTAACAGCAGCCATTTTTTCTTATCTCTTTCTTGGTGGCTGGTGTCTGCTCTCCAGTTTGGGGGAGATGAATCCATGGGATTGAGCACCCCTCCTTTCTCCAGGTTGCTCTGTGGCGCCCTGCAGCACACCCCAGGCTGGGCAAAGGGGTGGACGCCAGCCCGGGGCTGAGCAGAGACTAGGATTGCTCTGAGCCTGTGACATCGCATGCCATTTCTACCTGTTGCACCTCCATTAACTTGCTTCCAAAACAGGGCGACAGGTTTTCCTCCTCACTCATTTCTCAGAGGGTAAACTGAGGTGAATGCATATGGCAGTGTTTTGAATGTAAGAGGCTTGATGTAGACTGTTTTCTCAGGAATGTGCACATGCAATTGCTATCCTTTCAGGTAGGAGTAAACACTCTGTTCCTGCCTCTGTTTGGCAAGAATGGTAAATTCTTTCAGATAATTTAAAATAGTCTGACTACGGCTGCGGCAACAACAGCCATGGAGCTGACGCTGTTGCCTCTAACCTCATGGGGCTGCTAATCTGGCTGCGGGTGAAGCAGGCTCTCCTGGATTGATAATGGGCTCCTTCACGAGCAGTCCTGGCCCACATTCCTGCCTTCAGCAGACATTACTAAGTCCTGCTGGGCTAAGTGTTTGGGTGGGGGATAGGGTGGGCACAGGCAGCAAAACCGGGAAAGGCCCTGGGCCCTGGGGTCTTGGCCTGGGCAGGAGGGGCTGCAGCACTCCCACCATGCAGAGGAGGGAGCTGCAGCACAAGAGCTGGTTTCAGACCTTCCTGAGGTCACAGAGTTAAGAAGAGGGCTGAGCCAGAGAGTTGACTGAAAAGGCCAAGCTTCTCATCCCAGGCCAAGAGGTGTGGCCCCCACCACCTGCAGATCCCAGAGGAGCTGATGCCGGGAAGGTGCTTTGAGCCCTTTGATGTGAGCAGAAGGTCTAGGGTGTCCCTGCTTGGATGTTTCCCATGGTGCAAAGGGCAAGGTTTCCACAATCACCGTATTACATCAGACTAGTGATTTGTAAAAGTTGCTCCCTACTGTTTGCCTTGCATTGTACAGTCTGGTGCTTTCTGCCCTTGAACCTGCAAGAGAGTTGTGACTATGCATGCAGGTGTTGCCTGTCCATGAGGCAGCCCAGGGAGCTAGATCCTGTGTGGGGACCAACAGCTATAGGGCACTCAGCCAAGCCCAGCGTGGGTGGGGGGCCGAGCTCCCTGTCCTGGGGCACTATATATTCCAGGGGCCAATGGGATGCTATGCCACTAAGTTCAAGCATGTAACATTTAAAGACATCTTTTATTAGGTGTTTCATTATGCATCTTACTACTCCAGCAGTTCCAAGGCCATTTATTTATCCCCATGCCAAGAGCCCCCAGGCAATGCCAAAGCATTTTGAACTAGAGTAAGCTGGTACTAAAATAAAATTAAAAACTGTTTTAAAGCCTTGAGACTTATTAATTTATTGAATTACTAAAAAGGGACAATGTCTCTGGGTCTTAATAGGAGCCAAGAAAGGATTGGATGGATGGATAAGCTAGGCTTGTTGGCACTGCCTGCATTTTAAATATCAGCCATTAAGAACGCCAGGAAAAAGGACTGGAAATAAATGGAAAATAAAAATGCAGCTAACTGTACAAAAATTTGAGATCTATTTATTTCTAAATGCCATGGATCCCAAATGGATAAAGTATGACGTAGGCACACAATGAAATATTACTTGGCCTTAGAAAGGAAAGACTTTCTGACACGTGCTACAATATGCGTGAACCTTGAGGACATTTTGCTAAGTGAGATAAGCCAGTCATGAAAAGACAAATATCATGTGATCCCACTTGTATGAGGTCCCCAGATAGTCAGATTCAAAGAGACAGAAAGTAGAATGTGAGTTGCCAGGGGCAGATGCTACTTTATCATGAAGATGCCTATTGGGTCCTATGCTTCCATCTGACCCTTCCTCAAAGTAAAAGATAGTTCAATCAGAGTAATGACCCAGTTGCATTTTCTCACTCCATATTCTGCACTGGTACTGGCAGCATCAGTCCTCAGGCATGAAGGAATCTGCCATTCAGGACAGCTGCCAAGTAACTGGTATCGCCGAGACACACCAGCCCCTTCTCCTGGCAGTCCTCCACACCCTGTGAGATGTGATCAGAGTGTGTCCCAGCAACTGAGAAGAACCATCAGGTACAAAATGCACAAGGGCATGACCAGGTATCTTCAACCTCCCCTGACTTTATCACAGGCCCTTCAGATACGCCCCAAACCCATGTCAGTACCTACAGGTGATGGTGACAGAAGTAGCACCTGGGACAACACACACTTGAGTGTGTTCAGCATCGCCCTGTGCCTGCTCACCATGGGGCTTGGTAAAGACCTGCAGAGCTGAATTATGCACAAAGACAACCACAGTGTCACTGCAGTCTCAACCTCTGGAGCTCAAGTGATTCAGTCACCTCAGGCTCCTGAGTAGCTGGATTTATTGCAACACCATGCCTGGCTAATTTTTTAAATTTTTGTTAGAGACAAGGTTCCCCCATGTTGCCCACACTGGTGTTGTACTCCTGGGCTCAAGTGATCCACCCACCTTGGCCTCCCAAAGTGCTAGGATTACAGGTGTGAAGTCACTGAGCCTGGCTAATGTAGGATATTTTTGATAAAAGTGATAAAACAATTATTCTAAAGAGGAAAGCAATGAATTAATATTCACATGCATGATATCTGATAATTTTGCTTTTCAGTCAGTGGAAAGATATGGCTTGGGCATCTTGTGCTGACAAACATCTGTGTTTGGCCTGAGCCTGCAGTTGGCTCTGAATGATGTTGCCTACTGCATCCCACAACTCTATGGGGACATCCACTTCCTGTCGCCATCGAGCCTTAGAAAACAGCCTCCAAACCAGTGCATGACTTGCGATTAATTGCATCATGAAATCTTTTTTTTTTTCTAAAAAATGTGATTTTCTTCCTCTAACTCATAAAATGGAATTATCTGAGGTGGGAGGATTGGTTTGGGGGCTGCAGGAACTAATCACCCAGTCAGAGAGCCCACTGCACCCTGGTCCTGTGTGCCATATGGAACATGCATGTCCTTATTTCTTCCCAAACTCCAAAGAGTAAGAGTGACTCAGTTAAGATGATGACATATGCATCCTATGATTTATCGTGGGCTAGGTCTTCACGGTGCCTTAGAAGCAGATGTGACTGGAAAATAACCTCCAAGTAATATGTCCCTTCCAAATCAAAGATTCTATGAGCTCATGGAGGCCAATGCTCTCATTTCCTGAGGATTTTGAAGTAATGAATGTGTTTGGGAGTAAGGGGAACTATGGAGATAGGGTGCAGCAAACTGGACAAACCAATCGTCAGATGGTTTATTCACTGAGCGTGGCCTGGGTATGGTGCCATGGGGAGGGGCACTTATGACTCCAGGAGGGGCCTTCTGGCTGAAGAGTGAATGCAGTACACATAGGGACATGTCCAGCCCTACAAGGCAGAACAGAAGACAGCCATCCAAGATGTCATGTCTCCTCTTTCCCTCCCTCCCTCCTTTTTCTTTCTTTCTTTCTTTCTTTCTTTCTTTCTTTCTTTCTTTCTTTCTTTCTTTCTTTCTTTCTCTCTTTCTTCTTTCTTTTTCTTTCTTTTTTTCTCTTTTTTCTTTCTCTTCTTTCTTTTTCTTTCTTTCTCTTTTCTCTCTCTCTTTCTTCTCTTCCCTTTCTTCCTTTTCTTTTCCTTTCTTTTCTTTCTTTCTTTCTTTCTTTCTTTCTTTCTTTCTTTCTTTCTTTCTTTTGCTTTCTTTCTCTCTCTCTTTCTTTTGTCTTTCTTTCTGTCTTCCTTTCTTTTGACAGGGGGTCTCACTCTGTCACCCAGGCTGGAGTGCCATGGTGCAATCAAGCAGAGTTCACTGCAGCATCAAACTTTTGGGCTCGAATGATCCTCCGGCCTCAGCCTCAAGAGGAGCTGGGACTACAGGTGCATGCCACTGTCTCCAGATAATTTAGATATGATGTAATTTATGTAGACCGTGTTGTATTTTTGTTTATAAGGGCTGATGGTGTTTAAGAGCATCCCCCCAGCCAGGGCCAGATCAACTAGGGAAGCACAAGTGATTATTTATTCGTTCATATTCTGACATGATGTGGCTGAAAGCTGGACAGTGTGTGACCTCATCCTGCACACCACAAGGCTCCAAGTCTGTACTCTGGATGTGACACAAAGCCACGTGCCATCCCGTCTGCTCTGCTGGAGTTGCCCTAAGCTCTCTCCAGGTTCTTGCCTTTGCTCCCTTCATGAGTCCAGTTCCCCAGGAATCAAACTTTGGTCTGGAGATATAAGTGCAAGATATTTATCAGAAAGCTTTGGAATCAACACTGTGGGCAGAAGGGGCAGTACATTCCCAGCTGTCTTGAACTGGAGCAAGGGGCCCAGGCCTTCACATGTCCACATCAATCTGGCCCCCAGGAAGGGGTGTGACCTTGCATGAGGCAGGCTTCTTCCCCCAAGGGCGGCTGCCCGGTGGGGGACTCAGCTGCAGCCTCTGTCTGCCGTCCATCATCCAGCATCTGGGAGCATTGATGCTTCTGTCTTGAAGGTGCCACCTGCGAGAAATGCCTCTCATAATCCAGTTATTTCTTGTGCTTGCTCACCAGGCTGCCCTGGAGGTTTCTCAACATCCAGAGAGGATTCTATGTAGCTTGAAGTTCTTTTTCAGAAACGCTTCTTTCCCCTTCTCCTGATTATATGAGCTTAGTTTTCCCTATAGCAGTTGTGTCTTGAAGGGTCTCAGCATCTGTCTTCTGCATTTGTCCAGGCCAGTGCCATCTAATTTCAATGACCACACTACTGTATAGATATTGAAGAAACTCTGAACTTAGCAGATGGTCACAAAGAGCCGAACTGTCAGTTATTTCTGTTAGCGGGGTAGCACTGTGTCCAAGGTCATACAGGAATTTTACCAGAAAGACCAGGATGTCTTATGTGATTATTGTACTGACAGGTAGTAAACTCCAGGAAAATTGAAATGAATTCAATATAAAGCACAGCTTGATGGGAGGGGCTTATTCTTGTCAAAATTTAAATGTGTGTTTAAATTCATTGTTACAAATCCTATATTCAATCCTGTACAGATATTGGGATAAAGGTGATATAGTTTACAGAAAAGAGCACTGGATCAGGATGGGGCCTTGGGTAAGACACTTCACTAAAGCCTGCAATTTCTTTAACCGTAAAATGAGGGTCTTATACTAGATCATTCTAAAGGTTCTTCCATTTCTGCCAGTCCATGAGGTTTTCTCTTAGATTTATGATATGCAGTGAAAGCTCTTGGCAACCCTGTATCAGAACCAATGGCTGTGTTATGGACTACCTTCTCAAATCTAAGTTATATTCTGATTAATTCGGCAGACATTATTATCTTCTCAAGGTCTCTTGAGGTTCTGAATGGCGTACAATGATGAGTAAGACATAGACTTGCCCTTGACACTCTTACAGTCTAATAGGAGGGCTTAGATCCTAGACAAAGGACCATGCAGGCAGTACGAAGACTATTTTCACAAAGAAGCACAAGCATGGGTTTTTTTTTTTCTTGTTACTGCTTTGTTTTTTCATTTGTTTGTTTGATGGGAGATCAAAAGGGAAAAATCACATTGCTAGTTAGGCACATGGAAGTAGGTTTCATTGGTGAGATGGTGGCATTTGATATCATCTCAAGGACCTAAGAGGGGAGATAATTTCAGGTAAGAGCACCATGCATGGAAGGGCCAAGGTGGGGAGGTACAGGTGCTGGGGCAGCTTGTTTATTGATTTGATTGAAACAATGAGTTCATGTGAAAGGCATTGGGAGATTAGGGTAGAATGTAGTTTGGTGACTAATTGCAAAATACCTTAAATATCAGAATTTTGTTTCCTTTAAGTACACAAGATAGGAGATGGGGGGTTCTGAACAATGAGGACATGATGAAATTTTTAAATCCTCTATTATTCAGATTAGGAAGTTTCAATTGATCTGACTTTAATTCACTGTTTCTCTCTTCTACAGCCTCCAATACATTGTTAAGCCCTTCTGGTGAATTTTTCATTTCAGATATACTTTTCACTTCTAGGATTTCCTTTTTGAAAAAAATACTCTCACTTGCTTTGCTGAGATTCTCCATCTGCTCACTCATTAAATCCAACTTTTTCTTTAAATCCTCAAACATATTAATATGAGTTGTTCTAAAGTCTTAGTTTCAACATCTGGGTTATCCTGGGGTCTGTTTCTATTGAATACATTATTTTTGGATTACAGGTCACATTTTCCTACTTCTTCATATGTGTAGTAATGTTTTATCATATGCCAGACATTGTAATGATATATGGAATCTACTTTTAATAACACTTAGTTTTACTCTGGGCAAGTGTCAAATTACTGGAAGATTTTCCTCCTAAACCTGTCAGGCTTGATTTTTTTCTTTACTAGTGTTGGTCTATTTATGTTTTTGCTTTTAGTCCCAAGGCATTATCCTTATTCCTGAGGTACAGACTTTCTGAGGTCTCTCTTTTTTTTAATTTTTAATTTTTGTGTGTATGTAGCAGGTGCATATATTTGTGGGGTGCATGAGATATTTTGATATAAGCATGCAATGCATAATAACCACATCATGAAAAGTGGACTATACATCCCCTCAAACATTTATTCTTTGTGTTACAAATAATCCATCTGTGCTTTTGGAGTCTCCACTGAATGCCCGAAGTGGTAGCTGTGCTTCTGCATTCTGGCTAAGCTGACACTTCAGAATTACCTAGGCCTGTGATGCATCTGAGCTCTGCTCAGCCCTTAGCCCACAACAGCAGCTCACTGCTGTCGCTAATTTGTGCCAAGTCTTGGCCAAGACCCACAGGGAAACTTTATGCTGACTTCTGGTACTTTCTTCTGTGCAGCACTCTTTTCTCTGGTATCCTGTTCCACAAATTCTGATACTTTATCTCTAAACTTTGCCTCTGCATCTCATTAAGACATCCTCCCTGCTTGGCCTCACTGCAGTCTACAAATTCCCTCTGGCTAGGAAGCTACGGTGAGTGGGCATATTTCACTTTTCTTAAGGATCACAGTCCTGTGTTGTTTGTTGTCCAATGCCTGATGACAGTTGCAGTTGCTTCCCATACTTGTCCAGTTCTATAGTTGTTTTTGGTGGACCAGGACACAACCAGATGATTTTCTAGGAAGACTAATTGGGTGGTGTCATTGTAGGATGGATGTGACTGATGAGACACTGGAGGCAGCTATGTGAACAAGAACCTAGGTAGGCTGGTGGCAATGAAAACAGAAAGGAAGCACCAGAAAAGTGAGGGGAGGAGCGGCCCGTTAGGCAGAAGAAAATGGTTCTGAGGCTTTGAGCCTTTCCTCTGCTCTTTAACACCATTTGTGTGCCCGAGAGTCAAATGAAGTTGAACCAGACTGATAAGAGGGATCAAGAATATGGATTTCCTTTGAAATAATGTTTTTCTACATATTATGAGTGAGACACCAAAGATTAACAAGATCCTAAAACTTCTTACATTGTTCCTGAAAGGCATGATAAGCCTTCTAGGGTCAGACAAAGAAAATGGGTCAGACAGTCTCTCTCTGTATAAGACTATCCCCTCTATGATTTCTTGCTATGGTCTTTCAGATAACCCAATGAGGAAAAGTAACACGCCTCACCCACCAATTTCCTCACCACCTCCTTATAAAATCCTGCAGTTACGGCAACCCAGATAACATAGATGGCAGTTTCATGCTGTGTGGTAGGTCATTTTCTCTTCAGAACAAGAAATCCTGTCCCGGAGACCAGCAGTGCATGGTGGTGTGTGGGCAGATGGCTATACATCAAGACTTATACCCCGAGATATATGGGCTTCCATTTTCCCATCTAACTATATATGTTTATCATTTGAATAGCTCATTCCTTAAAGGAATTTCACAGACATTCTGCAGCCAACCTGCCCTCTCTCGCCCTGCTAACTTTGGATAGGTGTGGTGGTCTCTATTCCATTATGAGGCCACCACTCCTGAAACTATCCTTGGAAAAGTCTCCCCACCTACTCTCCTTAGCAAAATTGTGAGCCACACGCTTTGCTCTTTTCATCTTAGTCAATGTGCATCCCCCCCAGCCCTGTGCCTGGTATGTATGGTCTCTGAATTCTGCGTCTCTGTCTGCTTTCCTCTGTCCTATTCCCTCACAGACCTTTATTCAATTTATTCAAGTAGCTGTCACTGGGAAGAGAATCTCTTTTTTTTTGAGACGGAGTCTCACTCTGTTGCCCAATGGCAGGATCTCGGCTCACTGCAAACTCCACCTCCTGGGTTCAAGCAATTCTCCTGCCTCAGCGTCCTGAGTAGCTGGGATTACAGGTGCCTGCCACCACACCTGGCTAATTTTTGCATATATATTTTTAATAGAGATGAGGTTTCACCATGTTGGCCAGGCTGGCCTTGAACTCCTGACCTCAGGTGACCTGCCTGCCTCGGCCTCCCAAAGTGCTGGGATTACATGCATGAGCCACTGGGCCTGGCCGGGAATATAATCTTACACAGGAACTCTCACCAGGCAGTGAGTGACTGGCACTTCTCCCCAAGGGAAGCACTCACAAATAATTTTAATAATAGCATTAAAGGGTAGTGATTATAAGAACAGGACTCTGATGTCTGATTTCCTGGGTTCAAATTTGAGCTTAATGTACTAGTTATGCAACTTTAGGCAAGTAATTTAAATGTCTCTGTGCCTTGGTTGTCTCATCAGTAAAATTATGATATTAATAAAAACTGTCTCAGAATATGAAGATTAATGAGATAAATTAAATGAGATGATGTGTATAAAGTGTTTACAACAGTAAACACTAATGAATGCAAGGTAATATAATTATTTTCCAATTATGGAAGAATTATGGAAAATAAAAGAAAAATAGAAAGAATAAATAAAATCATAACCCATCAATTTTGGGTTTTGGCATTTTCTTTCAGTCCCTTATTTGTACAGACATATATGTATCTTTTAGAATGAAATTAGGTGGGGTACAGTGGCTCATGCCTGCAATCCTAGCACCTTGGGAGGCTGAGGCAGGCAGATCACCTGAGGTTAGGGGTTGGAGACCAGCCTAGACAACATGGTGTGGTGATGCATGCCTGTAATTCCAGCTACTCGGGAGGCTGAGGCAGGAGAATTGCTTGAACCCAGAAGGCAGAATTTGCAGTGAGCCGAGGTCACACCACTGCACTGTAGCCTGAGCAATAGAGTGACATCTGTCTCAAAAAAAAAAAATTAATAAAATTAGAACAATGTTCAGGCTACTTGTGCTTTGCCTGTTTCATTCCCTATTGTCTTAATTATTCTTAACAACAGCCTTTTTAATGGGTTGAAAGTATCCCCTCATATGAATAAGCCATAGTTAAATCAACCAATCCCCTAATATTTGCCCTTCAGGTTGGTTCCCAGTTTTCACTATTATAAATACAGTTACAATGAACATGTTTGTGCCTGGCTGGTGATATCTTTTATACACACTCTGAAGAGCAGAAGTTAAAGGGCCTGAGAGTGTTACGACGGCTGTAGAGGGGTCCTCTAAAACTTGGAGATGACTCTGGTGTGGTTTAGGTAGGAACACCATTTGGTTTAGAATACTGGCATTCCTGACGCCACTCAAATCCCTCCACCTCCTCTGCTAGCACTGCACCAAGAGCCTATCACGTCAGCAGGTTCTGATGTTTCCAGTCCATTCTGGGTAGCCAAGAAACTACACATGGCATTGAAATCTGGCAAGGCGCAAGGCTCCCTTGGGTGCTTTTCTGGTTAGATGGTTGACTGACAGTGAAATTTCCCTCACAGATGCTTAATTATGGGCAGGTCCTTCCATCTGCTCAGCAGCCTTCTTGTGTCAACATAATTTGCTGAAAATATTTGGGTTATGATTCATTTTGCATTTTCCTCCTTGTCCTGCACTTTTATGATAGGATCCCAAAGTTTGAAGCTCAGCAGGAAAGGTGAAGGCTTGCTAACTGTGGGACTTGCATGCTTGTCTACACTTTCCCCAGGCCTCCTTTCTTGCAATCTAAGTGAGGTAACTGGCCGGGGTGCCACCGACAGCCACTTCCAGCCTTCACACTGCATCTCCACCAAACTTCTGGTGGGCTCCCAGGTGGCTGTTCACCTTCGCTTCCTGAGACAGATGAAAGCCTGGAAACAGCAAAGCCTGTTGTTTATGGGCAGAGGTGAACTTGTTTGAACTCTCTTGTGGAAGCCAAAGGTCTTAGTCACTGGGTTAGGAAGTCACGGGGAGGTAATGCCATCTGTTTGGGCATATCTAATCACTGTTTTGGTTTCTAATGACAGTCCTTCAAATAGAGGGCTATAAATCAAGTGGCCCTGGGCTCTTGGAGGCCCCCCAGGGGGCTGGATGGTTCTATCAGGTTCTGCCTGCCATCTGATTTCTTCACCCTCCTCCCCTGCAGAGATCCTCAGGCTCCCTGCTTCTGATCCGCAGCCACACACCTGGATAAATGTGGGCTAAGTGCGGGTGCCTCCAACTGCATTTACAGCATAATTGATGTGGCCTTACAAACTATTTGATGTCCAAACCCCATCCTTCACCGGGCCCACCAGTGCAGGCTAGCGGAGGTGAGAAGCCTCACGATCTACACTTTTTAATGCATCTGACTTATTCCAAAGCAAAGGGTATTTCTTTCCCCTTTTGCTCCTCTAATTGATGCAGCTGTTGCTTAGCCTCATCTGCATTAAGCTAAATATTATGTTTTTGTAACGTTTTTGATCTTCATTAATTATAGCGCAGGAAAGCTGACAAAGGCAACCTGTCTCTTTAATATAAACAAGATTAATTGCACGGTTCCTGCAGAAAATGAACTAGCAGCAGTTTAACAAAAAATGTTTGTCTTTAAGCAGCCCTTTGGATTAAAAAAAAAATCAAAACTGTTACAGGAAGTGCCAAAGCTGCCAAATTACCATGCCCGTGAGCCTCACCCTCATTATCAGACTAAACGAACGCACACACCCCTGCACTTTCATCCTCCTCCAGGCCCGAGAAAAAAGAAAGGCGGGAGAGAAAAAAAAAAGGGCCTTTATACAAAGAAGTGTCTCTGAAGTCTGGAATGCACCCTGGCTGTTTGAAGACAAGATTTATACCTGACACCTTTCCTTAAGCTCACTGTTGAGACTCGCCTGTTTTCAAATCAACCGCAGACTGGCTGCTTGAGGTACTTCAGCTCGTAACGACCACATAATCTAAGATAAACACAGAGGGAATTGCTATCACTTTCATTAATAACCATGAAATAGTCATTCCTTCGTTAGGAAAAAAAAAAACCCTGGCCAGTGCCTTCCATGAAGCGGAAGGCTCACAAGGGTGGGCTTGCTCAGGCAGGGGCAGAGCTGGGGGTCACGGCAAGACTCTGGACCCAGGACACACAGCATAGAGGGCAGAAGGACAGTGGGAGGGCACCCCATGCCTGCCCCATTGCTCGGGACAGCTAGCTCCCTTAGAAGTGGCAGAGTCAGGAGGCTCTGTAATTAAGAGGCTGAAGTCCAGCTCTCAGGCCTCTGCAGGTGGCTTCTGTTGGAACACCCTAAGATATCTGGCCCAGGAGACCTAATGTCCAAGAGCAAGGCTTCTGATTTTGTCAGATGCTGTGACCTTACGGCCACTTGGAAGCATCAGCAGGGATAGTGGGCTCTCCAGGCTCATGGCTGGCTGGAAAAAGGCACCAAATTTGGGTCAGGTGACAACACAGTTCATGAGAGAACCTGGGGGCCACCTCCACATCATGGAATGCCACTTCCCTGCAAGGCCTCATGAAGCAGCCTCCATGGCCAGTGGCTAAGGCCATTGGAATTGGCACCTATAAAGAATGGGACACTGGGCTCCCAAAATCATGCTTAGAAAATGGGCTAGAGCCAGAAAAACATGTGTGCCAACACCAGCTCTCTGTGGCTTCCCATGAATTCCTGACTCTGGAACAGCTAGAATCGTTCCTAATGGAGTGTACATGGGGCATGCTGATGGCAGGTGGCCCGAGGGAAGCCAAGGCTTCAGTAAAGCTGATGGGGCCATTGCAAGGCGCTGTTTGTGCAGAGGGCTAATGATGACCTATGGAGCCCTGTGGTCTGGGATTTTCATATTGTACATTGAGTTTTGTATCCTGTTTGCTTAATGATTTAACGAGCTTTCTCCTATAGCCTGGAAAATGGAGAGATGACTTGGCGTTGGAGATTTGTTTTTCCAAAGAGCAAGACATGTGACGGAGAAATCAGAGCTCCCCAGTGTCTGTAATGCAGGGGACGCTGTGCTGTGACTTGGGATTCTCCCTGATCCAACCCAGTTCAGGTCCTCCTGGGTGTTTCATGAACAGAATATTGTATCTTTCAATGCTTTTTTTTTCTCTGTGATGCTTAAAACCTGTGCCAAGATGACTCAGGTTGTCAGGTTTCCAAGGGACCTGGTTCTCACAGCAGTTATGGGGCTGAAGGGAGCTGGGGCCTCACACACCCTTGGGGGCTCCAGCCAGGGCAGTGGCGAATGTGGGGTGTGCCCTGGGACTCAGTTCTGCATGCCTGATAATGGCTGCTGGGGCCATGGGCAGTGGGGATTTGGCCTTTCCTCAGCGCACATCGCCTTGTGAGAGCCAAATGTCTGCATGGGACTCAGGAGCTTGGTGAGGAGTGCCGGCTGAAAATGAGAAAGATGTGTCTTCGGAAACACCAGCTATTCCACAGGTCTCTCAGGAAACCTGAGCCTTCTCTAAAAACCCTTACACATACACACAAGCACACACGTTTCCAAGTGAAACCAACACCTGCCCTATATGACATTCTCCATCCTAGACTGTGTTACGCAGTGCTACACTACATGGTTCCTTTCCATTTAACACATGCTAATCTGCAGCCACTCAGTCAACGTCATGATGTGCTAACGCAGCCACGGTGGCTCTGAGAAAGCAGTGCCCTCCCAAGAGGGAGTCTGGGTGCTGGCCCCTCCACCCTGCATACCCCGTGGCTGGGCCCACTGATAGGAAAGGGTGCATAGAGGAGTGGATGGGGATTCCAGCCCTGGCTTAGTCTGACCTGGGTGTCCTGGCTGCCACCAGTTCTTCCCAGGCTGTGGTTTCCCTGTTCGTCCACAAGAGCCCCAAGCTGATGATCCCCCAAGGTTCTAACTGTGTTTTTAGGAGCTGGTTTGACACTCTCCTAGGAGACTATCTGAACAAAATAAGTGATTACTGCCTCAGAATGTTTAGTGGAGGGTGGCCTGCATTCTCAAGATGCTTTTGCTGATGAATGCCTCTATGGGTTCAACTGTGGTGCTCCCCTAAAATACAGGGTATCAGAATTTCTTAGTATAATCTGGAATATTTGGAAGGTGGGGGTATGAGGACCCAGGGCAGGGTCAAACCTGTCTCCACTGCCCCATCAGCAAGCTGAAAAGTAGATGACAACCTCCACCACTCCAGCTCGGTCACTGATAGGTTTTTCCATTTCTTTTTCATATTTTCCTGATTATAAAAACAGTATTTACTAATTGCAAAAAAAGTTTTCAAATATTTGAAGATATAAAGAAAAAAACTAAAAATCACTGCTGGTCCTACCATATGAAAACATTATTGAGATCTGATATATTTCCTTTTATGATGTATAGATACATAGATATATTATTAGGAGTCATATTGTGTATTGAGTTTTGTATCCTGTTTGCTTAATGATTTAATGAGCCTCTTCATTTGAAATACTCTTCAGGAACATGGCTGTATAGTATTCTACCATGTGGATGTACCAAGAGTATCCCCTAGGGTTGGACATTCAATGTTATTCCAATGTTTTTCACTATTATAATGAATGCTACAATGTACATAAAAGACACAGTGTACAGACCTCTAATTATTTCCTTAGAATAGAGTCCCAGTGGTAGAATTGTTGGGTCAGAGGCCAGGCGTATAAATGAATGGTGTGTGAGCATGGGTGGATGCAGAAACGCTTGGCCACCTCCCTACCAGCACTGGAGTGGACCTTGCAGAGTGGCCCCTGCTGCAGAGCCTGTGGGCCTGGCCCGCACTGGGTTTGGAGGCCCAGAGAGAAAAAGAAGAATGACCACAATTTTTCATGAAAAAGTGAAGAAACAGATTCAAGAAAGGGAAGAGTTGCCAGCCCTTTCCCTCCTATATAATTAAGAGGGGAAGATACATTGCAGCCTAAGGTTAGGGCTCTGCCCCCAGGACCCACTAGTCCAGGCTGGCCTCCCCTTGCTCACTCAGGGATATCTGGCACTCCCACCACCAGCAGAGGCAGGCAGGGAGGAGCCAGCATTGGAGCACAGTTTCTCTGGGACCAGCCACCCTCCCTGGCTGCCCTGGCCTGCTCACAGCCAGGCCCTCTTCAGAGGGAGGTAGAGCTCCTGGTTCCCACAGAAACCACAGGCTCAGCTGCTCTGGGACCTGCCTGGGAAAGCTGGTACCACACCCTCTATCTGGACACCAGGCTACCCTAGCCAATACAAGGACCCCTTTTGTGGTTAGGGTATGCAGTGGGTACTCCTGGAGCAAAGGGGACACGCAGAGGACAAGCCAAGTTCTTCGCTCAGCAATTGCTGCCTACATTATAATTACATGCCAAAGGTCAAGCTGCTCTTTTGGTTGTGGACGTTCTGCAAAAACAGACGCCTATATTAAATACGCACTCATGGACAGATGATGTTATCGTTATGTTTTCTTTTCTGAAACTCTGTGGTTAGAATGCACTCATTCTCATGGGCTCAGATCCACCTTGGTTGGGTGTGGAAAAGCCTGGGGAGGCTTCCCAGGAGAGGTGAGAAGTGATCAAGCTCATGCGTTGGGTCTTTTAACCTGTGGCTGCTCTTTCGTGGCCTGAGCCTGGGGAAATCCTTGCTTTACACTAATGAATGGCCCCTGTGCTGGAAACGAATGGAAGCAATGAGTCCATAGCAAGCATGGCTGGGCCAACTCTCATTTTTCCATGTTAATATTTGTAAGAAAAACTCTAGCTGTGTTTAGGGAAACCGAAGAGGGGAAGCGCGGCTGTAAGTTGAGTCATGAGCTGTTTCTCCCAATGCCTCTCCCAGAATCTAACAGTTTCGATAAAATCCTGGAGACATTTTTTTCCCTGTGTAAATCACAGAAGGAAATCCACAAAAATGTCCAAGTGGGACTGTGAAGTCTGGTAGGGTAGCCTGTGGCGCCCCATCTAGGCAGCCCCCCAGCCTTTCCTTAGGGTTCCCTGATGGCGCATTGCGGAGTGCACTGAGACGCTTGGACACTCTCACAGCCTTTCACACATAGGAGCCAAAGTTCAGTGGCAGGAAAATCTTATGAAATAGATAGGATGTGTTGTCCCTGTCTTATAGATAAAGAAATGGAGGATTAAAGAGTTTGGGATAATTGTCAAAGCTCAAACAACCAATAAGTGATGAAAAAAGAATGCAATCCAAGGGCCTTCCATGCCAAGGCCAACTCTTCCTGGCATGACACCATCGCAAACACACACTTTTCAAGGCAAACCTCAGTACCATTATGTCCAAGAGATTGAGCAGAGTGATGCTGAATCAGAAGCACAAATCCAAAGATCCTCACTCTTCAATGGTTTTGCCAAAGATCTACAAACGAGAGATCTGCAGACTGTCCCAGTGTTGTTCTAGGATAAGGAGAGACAGCTTCAGAGATGCCAAGGACAGGGGGCTGACTGCATCTGTCTTACCCTTGCCAGGGATATCTGCACCAGTGATCAGTTGAACTGAACAAAATCCCCTGTCCGGCCCTGCAGAGGCTGCAAACCGCTGTACACCCCTAATGTCAACCACTTGAGTGTATGCATGAGTTCCAACAGCAGAGACACATTCATCTGGGAATGTGCATTTTGGGAAACTGCATCTGAAGTTTTACGTGACATGTTCTTATCTGAAATTCTGTGGCCAATGTAAAAGGGCTATGTAAACAAAAATCATCAGGCACCACATGCTTAATTAAATTGTTTATAGCAACTGTGAGAAAAGAATTCCATTTGCTTTTAAGGGCCCTTCAAAATCTGTTTCTAGGATGCCTAGACCAGACGTTCTAAAATTTAAGAAGATTTGAATTGTAAAAATTACACAAGGACATTTTTTAAAAATTAAGCTTTCTATTTGCAAGTGGATTCACATGCAGTTGTAAGAGATAACACAGAGATCCTAAGTCCCTGTAACCCAGTGTACCCCAATGGTTTTGTCTTGTAAAATTAGGAATGTAAAACAGGATGATGGCACCTGCACAGTCAGGTGTGGACATCAATATAGTCAAGATAGAGGACAGTTACAAGAGGGGTTTTGGAGACTCTGTTTTATAAAACTCTATGATCTGCAAGAGCCAGGAGTCTTTTCAGCAGAAAAATGAGCCTGGGAGCTCTGCAGAATGTTGCAGCCAATTCTTGGCAATTCCCAGGCTGTGGGTATCACAGGACTGTCTGGCCCTGGGATCTGCAACCTGCAAAGGAGAGGTCCTTTCATCTGTAGACTCCGCCTTCTCTTAGGAGGGTGAGGCAAATGGGAGGGAAGTGCGAGCTGGCTGGAGAGACACCTGCACACTCAGAAGTGGATGACCACAGACTGAGAAGCCAGTAGGCTTGGTTCTGGCTTGAGCCTGGACCAATGCTGGACTCACTTCTTGGACTGTTTTCCTCACCCGTCAGCTGACGCAGCTGAGCCTGGCACTGTCCAGGACAATGGCTGCTGCGGCTGCTGAGCCTGCACTGTGGCCAATGTCCCTGAAGCACTGAGTTTCTCATGTTAATGAATTCCACTTAATTTAAATGTAAACAGATGCATGTGGCTGGTGGCTACCCTACTGGGCAGCGCAGAAGATGGTCTTTCAGATCCCTCCCACTCCCTGAAATATTCTAATTAAAAACATTTAGGCTTGTATAGATGGGCCATGTTCTTGATTTACTCCTGGGGAAACTGAGACTCTGAGAGAGCCAGGACTTTTCTGAGGTCCCACTGGTGACCTGTGCTACAGCCAGAAGCCCCTGCCAGGTGTGGACTCTAGTCCAAATCTCAGTCTCTACCATGTGATGCCACGGCTCAAAAGCAGTCCCACTAATAGGGAACTGTAATGAAAAGGGATCAGGTCATGGAGCTGATCATCCTTCCCTAAACAGAAGAGGAAACCCAAAACATGAGAAATAAAAGTCCCTACTCTAAGAGGAAATCAAGTACTTTGTGAGAAAAAAACACCAACAAAATCCCAAAACCCAACCAAATCACAGTCACCAGTGACTGAACTGAGGATAATCTTTTAACAACAAAGGGACCGCTATTTAGGGAACTAGGTTTCTCTGAGCAAATGGAGCAGCAAATAGCACTCCAGTTCCAGAAAGAAAAAGTGCTGAAGGCATGGGCACAGGAGAGCTTCCCGGAGCTGGGATCCACACTCTCTGCTAGGCCACGCTCAGTGCTAAGTGACAGCAGGGCGCAGCCCTTGGGTTGCTTCTACCCAGAGATCTGAGGCTCCTAATCAGAAGACCTTCCAGAGAGCCGCACACCCCAAGTGTTTGGAAATAATTCCACAAACCATGTAGCATGACAAAAACATACTTAACAACAGCACACCTGGAATAAGGAACAATTCATTCATTCTAATTAAAGCCTGTAAAGTTCAGCTTAACATTAAAAAACTTTAATGATCTAAAACTCTCTTCAATAGCACAACCTGCCTCTTTTGCATAAACATTCTAAAAACTTACCTTAATATTCCTCCATACATTTAAAAAATTATGCCACCCACTCAGAAATGTGTGTGTGTGTGTGTGTGTGTGTGTGTGTGTGTGAAGGGTAGTGGTATTTTTGTTTTAATGTCCCAAATGACATGACTACGTCTTTTCATGATAATAAATGACCCAGTTGTCCCCAGATACAGGTCTTTGGGGAGAGAAAGATATTACAGCCAGGAAGATACTTAGAAGGTTTTTACCCCATCAGGAGTTTCTCCTCCTGGGCTCTGCTGGCTTTGGATCTTTTCCTCTTACCTTTGGGTGTCTGTGTGCCTCCTTCCTTCTCATTGGGGTGACTGTGGCAGCGGGAGAGCTGGGTGTGCAATATTGGGTTTGATGTAGGAGAGGTGTGACCACTCTGTGCATTGATGTGGTGGTGGGGGGCTGGGGTTTTAGCACATCACAGGAAATTCAAGATGGGCCTTTTGATGTGCAGCACACTCCTCCTCCCGTCCTGCATCAGATACTCCCCCTCCACCTTTCCCTTCTGTGCTCCCCTTTACCCCCGGGCAAAGATGTATTTCCTGAAAACTGGAAAAACCAGGTACTATCAACCTCAAATCAGTACCAATTAAATTCGGTTATAATATTCAGGCCTTGTCCCTCATCTTTGAGTGACACCTTCCCCTTTACCACTGGGGCTGTTAATACCACAATTAAAACATTCACTATCACCACATCCTTGGATCTAAGGCAGTTTATAGCCTTGAACTTCTGTTAAGAAAGTCATTAGCACATCAAGGTGTTTTGATAAGAACAACTTTGAAGCAAGCCTCTCCTCCTAGTCTTTTATTCCCCATGCCATCTTGTGTATCAAATTTCAAGAATGCAACGACCTAGACCTATCTGCTTAGCATTTTGTTGCCTATCAGAGAGGCTTACAACAGTGCTGTGACAACAAGTGACTACTCAAGTTCTGTCTTTGTTATTTCTATTGTCAATATTTTAAAGTCAGATGATCTTTGCAATTAGCACACGAACTTTAGGTGAAGGGTTTAGATTTACTATGCTGAGACTGGCATTAAGTCCCTTCAAAGCTTTAAGAAGGACAGTGGCATTGGAGGCCAGTCACAGAGCTCCTTTGGAATGACTCCTCCAAGGGCACAGGAAGTCCTATGATGTCACATTTCACAGGCCCCAGTGCAGTTATGCGGGGTCAGAGCCCGGAGCCTGTGGTCTCAGCCATACCCTGTGCTCTTTCAAGCTGAAGACTATGAGGAAGAGGTCATCTTCTGTCTGGACACCAGTCATCAGAGAGTTCTATGGTGCCCAAATGCATTCAAATAGTAAGGAAACCCTGCTGACTTCAGGAGCACTATTGTGTTTGGCTCTAGGGTTTCTGAGAAAATGAGCTTCAGCCGTGTTGGCTCTGCCTTTGGAGAAGGGCTTCCCAAACTACTGAGTCTGTATGCAAGGCTCCCTGCTGGCAGAGGCCAAGCGCCAGCCCCAGAAGGGAGCATAGTGGAGGGAGGACTGACTGCATGGGGACCACTATCCTTGGATAAACTGCCGAGTAGGACAAACAACTCCACAAACATGATAAAGCAAGAGGGAGACAGAGCGGGACCCTCTTGACCGGGGTTTGTCCCAAAGACCAGCCAATTATGTGGTGTTTTTTTTTTTTTTTCTTTTTAGTTGGAGTCTGTTGCCCAGGCTGGAGTGCAGTGGCGCAATCTTGGCTCACTGTAACCTCCACTTCCCGGGTTCAAGTGAGTCTCCTGCCTCAGCCTCCCGAGCAACTGGGATTACAGGAACCTGCCACCATTCCAGGGTAATTTTTATATTTTTAGTAGAGATGGAGTTTCACCATGTTGGCCAGGCTGGGTTCGATCTCCTGACCTCAACTGATCCGCCTGCCTTGGCCTCCCAAAGTGCTGGGATTACAGGCACGAGCTACCATTCCCGGCCAAATTGTGTTTTTGAGATCAAGTCCTTGGGATAATCAGTTGTAGGTTCACATTTCGCAGGGAAAAACAGAAAAAAAAAATAAAAAAATATCAAAGGCTAGAATTTTCTTTTACTTCAGTAGTTCATGTTCTTCCTGAGGCTGTAGCAAATGTGCTGTAGAAAATGGTTTGGGGGCTTGTGGGCTAAGAGCAGGAGCAGAGGAAGGGGAAGCCTGCTGTTCTCCAGGTCTTTAAAGTTCGTGTTTACGGTCTCCTACTTGTCTTTTTATCCTTTTATTATTATTATTATTATTATTATCAAAGAGGTTTACAACAGTCCTGTGCACAACAAGTGACTTCCTGATTTTTCTGCCAAAACGGGGTGGCTATAAAACTTGAAAGAGCAGGGGCTGTCCATGCCTGAGAGAATGTGTCTTTGTAGAAAAATTTAAGGTGATTTTGATCCTTTAATTGCTTCAGTTTTACTTCATAAACCAATTTCTTTTCCCCTTATCCCTCAAAGCTTCCGATAACACAATCTATTGGGAAAAACTAGACGGTGGATTTCTGCTTGTTTGAGAGCTTCATATGTGGATATTTTTTAAAAGGAAAGTAAGAACTCATCAAGATAAATTTCTCTTCATGTAACAATGTTACTGAGAGCAGTGACTTCACAGAAACAAAAGATGGAAAACCCTTGAGATTAGTGAGTCTAAGACCTGTCAAATCCGGCTTTGCGGAGACGGAGGGCCCCAGCCACAGGGGTAGAAACAGCTCATGCACACGGAACAGGACACATGGAGAGATCATAGAGATATGTGTTACTGAGCATAGGCCATGTGTCCACTGTCCCAGGAATGCCTCAGTCCCAGGCCCTGGACGGCAGGTCAGCCTGGCATACAGCTGAGTACCACGCATGGACAATGTCATCTGATTTTCACAGCAACCACCTGGGGAAGGCACTGTCATTGGTCTCACTTTAGTGGAAACTGTCTCTTCTCAAAGTGAAGTCCACACACCAGCTGCATCAGCATTGACTGAGAGTCTGTTGGAAATGCAGAACCTGGAGCCCCCTAGATCTACTAAATCAGAATCTGCATTTTAATTAGATTCCTAGCTGACTCAGACACTCATCAACATTTTAGATGGAATGGTTTAGCTCACAGGTCTCCAAGCCCCCTTTTTTTTCGATTATGCATCCCTAAAAAAAATTGTGCATGCATCTTTTTGACTGAAAACCAGGGATGTAGCGTTTTGTGTTCACTGTGGGGAGGTTTCTCCCCAGCCGTTCTAACCAGGAGGAGGTAACATAGAGCCCACAGAAACATTCTGGCTTGTTGAGAGTTGGAGCAGAAGGGTTGTAGGCATGCTCAGAGGGCAAGCCAAGGTAACGCGGGTGACCAGTCTGTCCATGGCGCCTCTGGATCACAGGCATGGTGATCAGGTCATCTCTTTTCTTCCCAGCTACTGAGGAAGAAGTGAATTGGCACCTTCTTCTGCACTGCTTTGTGCAGAATTTGCCCCCTTTACTCTGGGTAGCCTTGGGTTAAAGCTTGATGCTGATACAAAAAGCCACCCAACACTAGGAAATAAGGTCATGTGGAAGGAAACTAGCTTTCCAGAGACCCAGGCCTGCCTGAGATGATGTCATCTCCAGGGGCATGTACCTGGGCTTCACTCCGCTATGCACTATTTGGCCAAAGCCCAGTCACTGTAGGGTTACACGTTAGCTTGCAGGTTTTAGCCTGATGAAAAAGACAACTCCAAAGGTTATAAGACTTCATTGCTCTGTGAGACCTTAAGCAGTTTTGTTAACTTATCCCGTTCCTCAGATGCTCCTGGAATCAGCGAGGCCACCTCAAGGGCCCCCTCACTAAGCAGCTGAATGAGTCCCTGATGCACAGTCAGTTTACATGGTGTGACAGTCATGGTTTTAATTCCTTGAGAATTGGATTCAACAAGGCTGATGAAGAAAGAAGTCACTTCTGCTCTATGGCTGGCTTTGTCTCTAGCTGCTGAACCCTGGCTTTGGCAACCATTTTCTCTTCTTCTTTTCTTCTGCTCTTCTCTCTGCCCTCAGCTCCAACCTCCGCCATACCTATTTTTAGATATGCACTTTGATTCTGTCTTTCCAAGACCTCATTTGAAATTACCCACCGTCTTGGTCTTGTTCTTGCTGCTATTGATCTGTATGACCCATGGATGTGCTGGCTAAGTTCAGATGGTTGTATCTCCAGTGAGAGGAAAAGATTAGTCAACTCACGAATCATACATTTGTCTAATGTTTATGGGGCCAGACACCACGCCAGGCCTCCAGAGGCATACGGGTCCCGGACCCGAGGACTCAGTGAGGATGTTGGCATGAAGCAGACCTTTATATGTTATTCAGGGAGGGGTGTAAAATGGGAGTCATTCTGTTCAATTTCATTTTTATTCTCTCTACTTCTCAAACTCATTTTTCATTAAGTACAGAAATTTTACTTTTAGTCATTTAAAGTTATTAAGTGCTTACTAAAGGCACAGCACCATTTCTGTGCTGAAAAAAATATGAAAGAAGTCGGGGCTGGGTGCGGTGGCTCACACCTGTAATCCCAGCACTTTGGGAGGCCAAGGCAGGCGGATCACCTGAGGTTGGGAGTTCGAGACTATCCTGACTAACATGGAGAAACCCTGTCTCTACTAAAAATACAAAATTAGCCAGGCATGGTGGTGCATGCCTGTAATCCCAGCTACTCAGGAGGCCAAGGCAGGAGAATCGCTTGAACCTGGGAAGCAGAGGTTGCAGAAAGCTGAGACTGTGCGATTGCTCTCCAGTCTGAGCAACAGGAGGGAAACTTTGTCTCAAAAAAAAAAAAAAAGTGAAAGATGTGTGAGCTGCAGTGCTGGTGGCCTCAGCAGCTAGCTGTAAAGACAGAAACATGCAAAAAACCAACCAAATAGTAATAACAATGCAGGGCAATGTGCGATGAAGAGCGAACTTGTGCAGGGTTCCAAAAAGGGGGGAAAGAATCACTGAGTTAGAGAAGACTTCAAAGAGAATCCAGAGTTCAGTCTGGGTCATAAGAACATATGACCCTGATTTCTTTAAACATTTCCTTAAACACAGTTAAAGAAAAGTGGGGAAATTGCTATTGGAGGGGCAGCCGGCCCGGCATAGGCTTTGGCGACATCTGAGCCTTGGCTATTTGGGCAACAGGATGAGTATGGCTCAGAAGATACTTTCCCTTGTGGAAAATGATGGATGGGTAGTGTGACCTCATCCCGCAGAATCTTGCTGCTCAAGGTTTGCACTGAGAGGAGAGCATCGCCCAGGAGCTCCTGGGACCTGGAAAATCTCAGGCCCTACCCCAGGCCCGGTGGGTCAGAATCTGCATTTTTAGCAGAACCCCAGGTGGTATGCATTTGAGTTGAAGAAGCTTCTTTAGGACATGAGGAGATGTGAGATGTTTGGAGTCCGTGACAGGATGCAGGAAATATTTCAGGACTATCAGTCTGCAAATGGTGTGTAAAGGTTAGCACGAAGAGAACCTGGGAGCCCAGAGTTCACCTATGAGTCTGTTTCAGAGGCTGAGATATGAAGTGAGAAGGATCCTGATATCGCCTTGGTTATACTGAGGTGCTGGGCAGGCAGGGCACTGAGTAGAGGTCTGGGAGCTGGGGCCCCTGGACGGTGCCCAGGGAGCCTGGCCGGGCAGGGAGGTGGACAGGAGTGCAGGCACCCCACACAGCACTGGGCTCACGGAGAGAGAAAAAACAGGGCGGGGCAGGGGACCAAGACCTGAGGTTCTGGGAATACTTTACTTCCTTCCTGCTCAGGGGATAGGAACGGCCCTTTGGAGGAGATAGAAAACCCATAAGGCAGAAAGAATAAAAGCTAGGACGATGGTTACTTGCAGCCTTTTAAAATATATTTTACTAGAATTTCCATAAGCCTAGGATTTCACGCCATGAAGATAAGTTTGGAAAACACACTTTAGTTTGTCTGTGGTGCCAATAAAATTAGGCTCACTAAACAAATGTTTAATCTGGGGAATAGTCTATAGGACTGAACAAATACAAGTGATAGATTTGCTAATTCTTTTTTTCCCCGTGGAAATAACTACTGTTCAGCAAAACAACTTAACTTGTGGAAGACTTCCAAAAATCACAGAAGGATCTGGATTGATGCTGTGTCCTGCTGTGGCGATGAGGGGGCAGGGCATGACGCTGGCGGTGGGGAAATCACAGGGTCCGGCTGGACTGTGCTTGCTGGGAGATTCTTCACCCCCTCCGACTCAGCTGTCTGAGCCACATCCTGGGCAGGCGGTCGGTGCTGATGGTCATGGGTGCTGACTACATGTTTCTGTCTCCAGCTGGATTCCTTGCTCTGTGAGGGTGGGAATTATCTTCATATTTCTGCACCTTTCTTCCAGCATCTAGAAACTTGCTCTTCAAAGTGTGGTCCCTGGGATGCACTGCACTACCCAGGAGCTCGTTAGAAATGGAAAATTTCAGGCCATACCCGAGACCTCCGGTATCAAAATCTGCATTGTAATAAGACCCCCAGGTGATTTATGTGCTCAACACATTTTCAGATTATGACTCCAGAAGGAGGGCTCTCAACCCTGCCTGTACACCAGTATCACCAGGGGAGGCTTAAAACCAGGCATCAGTCTTTTTGAAGCTCCTCAGGCAGTCTAGCAGAGAGCTGAGTAAATGTTTAGTAAATAAATTCCCAGAATGAAAGAAAGTGTGAGGGTGTGCGGGCTAAGAGGAAGCGTAGGATCAGCTCTCTCATTTTGTAGAAGCAGCATTGGAGATAGGATCAACTCTCTCATTTTATGGAAGAAGAAACTGAGGCCCAGAGAGTTGAAGTGATTTGCCCAAGGTTACACAGAAGTTCAAGAGGAGTTGGTATTAAAATCAGGTGTTGTGGTTTATAACATGTACACAAATTCTTTGATATCACCTTCAAAAGCCTAATTCCTCTCCCTGTGAGAATGGGTTGGATTTTAATGACTCATTTCTAGCCAACAGAAAGAGGGGCAGAAGGGACGGCGCAATTACAGAGATGAGGCCGCCAAAGGCACTGAGCTTCCTGCTCTGCCCTGCTGTTGCTCAGTCACGTAGGGGCAACACAGGAGCAGCCTGTAGGGAGCTCCCGTGGTGGGGAGCTGCCCACAGCCACTTGCAAGCCCTTCCAAATGTGGGTCCTCCAGCCTGGCCTGGCTTGCAGATGTTGCAGCCCAGCCGATTGCAGCCTCAGGAGGGACCGTGAGCCAGAACCACCCAGCAGAGCCGCTCCCTGATTCCTGACCCTCAAAAGCTGTGGGACGGTCACGTTTGTTGTTTTAAGCAGCCACATTTTGGGGTCATTTATTACACAGCACAGATGACTAATACGCCTTCCAGTCCTTTGCTGTTTCAGCCACACCCCTGTGAGAGACCAACTTCTGTTCCACAGAACTTCAATAGCCATGCCGGCCCAGTTCTCGACAAGCTTAGGATTGAACACAGACAATGACAACCAAATCAAAACACAGGGGCAGGGCACTGCATGGTGTGGTCCCCACTCCTTCCTCTCAGGCCCTGGAGCGCCTGCCCAACCCTCCTGGCTGGCTTTCGTGCCAACGTGCCAGGCGCTGCCCTTTCCAATCCTGCCCACTGTGGGAGTGCCGGGGCAGGGCCGGGTCAGGCTGCAACGGGCTGAGGCAACTTAGGGAAAAAGAGACAGTAGGCGACCTGGGTTCCAAAGCTGGTGCCTTGCTCTGCACGCCAAGTGTTGGCAAAACCAGTGTCTGCACAAGGGTGATGGGTATCTTCCCCACTTTGCTTGCCTTGTAGTTACAGCTGTGATTGGAGAACTTGATGGGACCATTTGAAAAATAAAGAACCCTCATTTGATTTGTCAGTCACAAAACAATGGCTCACAGCCCACGCAGATGCTGAGACTCAGAAGGGGACGAGAACCAGGAGACCTCCGGCAAAGATGTTCACTCTTCCTCTACCCTCCTCAACCTTGGCTAGCCGGATTCTCCTCTTTGCCTTCTTGAAGTTTCTTCTAGAGCTCTCTGAGCTGGGCATGCCCAGAACAAGGCAACTTGGACTCCAAGTCTAAAGAATTTCCTAGGAAGAGGTCTCAGCAGGTGTTTATTTATTTTATTTAATTTTAATTTTTTTTTTTTTTTGGAGATGGAGTTTCGCTCTTGTCACCTAGGCTGGAGTGCAGTGGTGTAATCTGAGCTCACTGCAACCTCTGTCTCCTGGGTTCAAGTGATTCTCATGCCTCAGCCTTTCAAACAGCTGGGATTACAGGCAGTCACCACCATGCCCCACTAATTTTTTTGTATTTTTAGTAGAGACAGGGTTTCACCATGTTGGCCAAGCTGGTCGTGAACTCCTGAACTCAGGTGATCTGCCTGCCTTGGCTTCCCAAGGTGCTGGGATTACAGGCATGAGCCATCGCACCTAGCCTTGGCAGGTGTGTATAGTGCCACCTTCCTGCATTTTGTGAGACAGGCCATTAGAAGCTGACTCAGAGGGCTGGCTAGGGCAGGAGGATGGTGCTGAGAGAGTGGTCGCCATCATCCCCTGAGACCCGGAAGGTCTGGGCTCAGTGCAGCGCTGGCTGCCTCCCGCCTTCATTTCTCCTGCTTCCCCATGCTTTCCAGTACCTGAGGACACTGCGGGCCTGAACCCTGGCAGAATCCTTCCTGGCTGCCATGGACATTCCAGCCTGTGAGTGTGGCTCCTGGAACCCTCAATGACTTCTTCCCTCACCTGCCAGGGTGCTAACTGCCTCTGGAAGAACATGAGAAATGGACTTTCTAGGGAGCGTGTGTCCGAGAACCCATGCCACACAATGGTGACCACTGCTTGTTCCAACCGCCACACCGACTACAAAACCTGGAAATTTTTTGGTTGGAGCTACAAGCTTGACTTCCATTTCACAATAAGGAAAACATCATCAGAGTTCTCAAAGGCCCTTTAACTTTTGGACACCCTACTGGCTTTTGGTTTTATGTAAATAACAGCTTTTCCTGGGATTAAGATGAAGCACACAGGATTTTCAGCACAAGGCTTTTATCCATTTTAAGATGATGTGGAGCTGTAAGCATCATCTTTGTTCACAAAAGGCTCAACATTCCACTTCCAGGAGAGTAAGACCATCCTGTCCATTCATTCTCCAAACAGAAATAATAAGAAAAATAGAAATGCCACATATTGGCTATGTATTTTGTGTTAGACACTATAGTACCCTGTTTATGAACATTATTTTAATGATTACACCATGAAAAGTAGATATGGCCAGGCATGGTGGCTCATGCCTGTAATTCCACCACTTTGGGAGGCTGAGGCGGGTAGATCACAAGGTCTGGAGTTTGAGACCAGCCTGACTAGGGTGAAACCCCGTCTCTACTAAAAATACAAAAATTAGCCAGGAGTGGTGGCAGGCATCTGTAATCCCAGCTACTCAGGAGGCTGAAGCAGGAGAATCGCTTGAACCTCAGAGGCTGAGTTTGCAGTGTGCCGAGATCGCACCATTGCACTTCAGCCTGGGTGACAGAGTGAGACTCCGTCTCAAAATAGATAAATAAATAAAAAGGAAGAAAGAAAAGTAGTTATTATTCCCATTTTACAGATAAAGAAAATGAAACAGAGGGTAGAAGGAGCTTGAACTAGCCAGTAAGTGGCAGAGCTGGGGTCTAGCTCTTCCTACCACCCTGAGCTGCCTCACCAGGCCTGTCCACAACACTTGCAGTCTGCATGCCCGGACTCTAGCCTTTCTGAGGTGTGCAGGGCTCTGGTGGAGATTCAGGACTCAGAAGGAAGAGGTAATCACCCCCTGAGCCACCCAGGCAGCCATTCTGCAAGCCCCCTCAGTGAGCACCATCTTTCTACCTGGCCTGGGAAACCACAGCCCCATTGTGGAATCCGCTTTTCCACTGAGCCCAGCCCCAAGTGCCACCTGGGGCGAGTGTAGCAGGGATCCCACCTGAGGGTGCTGTCCAGGGTCCAGGGGGCAGCAAGTGATGGTGCAGCACTTCAGGAGCTGCAGTCTAGCCTGTGTGGGAAGAGGCAAGGGAAAGAGAGGATCTGAACCCAGGGATAGCAGCTGTGGCCTCAGGCAGAAAGGTGCAGAGTAAATCCCCTGCCAGCTGCCATGCTTCCACCTGGGCTCCCGCCCATGTCTTCTATGGGTCAAATGCATCTGGAGGCCAGGGGCAAGGGAGTTTATGGGTGCAGGCCAGCACCCACTGCACTAGGAAGAGGGCTGGAGCGTGGGCTGGGGAGAAATGGATAGTGCCAGCACCTGAGAGCAAGAGCTGCGTCTACTTTATCCTGGGACCCCAGCCTGGGTCAACTCATGGTAGCTTGGTTGACCAGATGGATGCCAGAGTGAGAAGAGGTGGGTGGGTAGACTGTAGGCTCAGCTCATTCCTACCCTAGGACTAGAAGCAGGGCAGCAGCTTCCAGGAGGTGGCTGGCACTAACAAGCCTAAAATAGATCTGGGGGAACAGGGGTGCGGTCTGGGAGCTAAGGAGCTTGAGAAGCCCCTGGCTAGAGCCATGTGGTGGTCAGAGGGAATGACATGAAGACACATTATTCCAGCAAGAGAAGAATGGCACTGTCGGCCAGGCTCTGCGTGTCATAAGGATGTCTCATGGTCATTCCTGAATGATCTCAAGAAGTCAAGGCCACCCCTTAACTGCTGGATGGCGTTCTGTGGATGCTGCAAAGGGCAGGGCAAATGGGGGGTGACTGAGTCTAGACAAGGGATTTCTTCTGCTTTAGGACAATTTTAGATTTGCAGAAAATTTGCAAATACAGTACAGAGTGTTCCTACGGACCCCACGCCAGTTTTCCTTTTAGGATCTTACATGAGTGTAATGAACTGGTACTGATGCATTATTGTTAACTGAAGTCCAGACAACTTCAGATGTCCTTAGTTTTCTCCTAAGGTTCTTTTTCTGTCCCAGGCTCCCATCCAGGTTCCCACATTACATTTAGTCATCATGTCTCCTTAGGCTCTTCTTGGCTAAGAAGACAATTTCTGACTTGCTTTGTTTTTGATGACTCAGCAGTTTTGAGGAGCACTGGCCAGGTGTTTTATAGAATCCTCCTCAATTGAGAGTTGTCAGATGTTTTTTTTCATGGCAAACTGGGGCAATGGGTTTTGGGAGGAAGACCATAGAGGCAACGTGCCATTCTCATCACGTGAAGGATCCATGCTACCAGCATGGCTCAGGATTGCTGATGCTGGCCTTGATCACAGGGATGAGGCCAAGACTGGCATGATTCCCCACTCTGAAGTGACTCCTTCCAGTTCTCCTTGGAAGGAAGTCTCCAAGCAGAGTGTACCCTTAAGGGAGGGAGTTATCTGCTCCACCTCCTCAAGGGCACAGCATCCCTCCTCAAGGGAGTTCCTCTGCACGGGAGACCTGCCTCTTCTGTGTTATGTATTTGTCCATCGTCCATATTTTTCAGTGTGAACACATAGGTATTTATTTTAAACTGTGGGTTATAATCCAATATTACATGATTTATTTTGTTGCTTAAATTGTCCCAGCTTTCATGACTGGGAGCTCTTTTAGTTGGTTTGTGTGTCCCTTAGACATACTCTCATTTTAAATTTTTTCTTCTTTTTCTTTCCCTAGGACAGCCTTACTTTCTGGCACTACAAGGTGTCCCAGGTTCCTCTTGTGTTTTCCCTGCCCCAGCCCTGGGATCAGCCACTTCTCCAAGGAGCACAGATTCCTTTCACTGGAGATTAGCATTAGAATGCCAGATCTGGGTGCACAGTGAGCACTGACAAATGCTAAGATGAAGAGGTGTCTGAGAGTACCCCAAATACCTCTGACTTTCCTGTTTGGAAAGAACAAACTCCTGTTTAGACACCTGTGCTGTGATCAGGACACCAATAAGGAGGCACTGATGATTCCGGTGGCCCCGCAGGCCCCGGGCCTGAATTTTCCCAGATGGATAAGGCTAAAGGGAGTCAATGTGCCTTGCACCCCTGGCTGGGAGGACTGACCACCCCACGGCCCATCAGCGCTGCCTGTGCTGCCTAGAGATCTGGTGGCCTCTCAGCTCAGCTCCTGAGTAGCTCACGCTTTCTGAGTGTTCCTGAACTAGAAGACTTTCCAGGTGTGAGAGGGACTGGGGGCATCTGGATGTCCTCCCTCCCGGGACCCGGCTCTTACTAGGAGTCACTGTTGTTTCAAATACTGACAAAGTCCCAGAGATTCCCCAGTGAACAGAAGGCTTCTGAGCTGATAGTGGAAACAGGCCTCGGTGTCTGAAGTACACACAGTGACCTCAGGACAGCTCCTGCTTAGAGCGGAGCCCTCTTTTCTTGTTCTACTTCTGGTTCACACACTTTTAAAGCCATCATCAACCGCAAGACATCATAGTAAATGGCACACCAAAGAAAGATGGGCACTTGCTTGTTCTCTTATCTACAGGCAGGATCTATGGCCTCTGTGGATGTAGATAATACTCCTCAGGGAGCTTCTATTCTTGTAGAGGCATTCCAGCCAACTTCATCCGATAGAACAGGCCTGAAGTTCCAAGTTGCTCTTCCTTATCCCGACAAACGACACTGACATGGGGAAGAGCCCAGGTAACAAGACCAGCAAAGGGCCTCAGAGGGCAAGGTTGCACAGGTACTGCCTCTGTAATGCCAAGTTCAGGGCCTGCTGAGCTATAGCCTTCACTGGGAATAGCAGCAGATATCTTTTAGGAATCCATCATGGGTCTCTGAAGCAGAAAAGGATCCAGGCAGGGCGTGGAAGTGTTTAAAGGGTAAAAAACACCATCCAGGTCTAGAATATCTGATTACATCTCTGTGGTTCCCAATAATCACTGTCTTATTAGGTGGCCAGGTCTCCCATTAAGTACAAAAAGCTCATTAATAAAACAAAAATATTGAACTTGGTAGACTCTGTGTGTCTTTGCTAATCTGTGTGTTTGTCATATTTGGTAGACGCTTCAGGAGTTTCACAATTTATTTCTAGAGGGCAGAGCTCTGAGGGACCCATGGACTTAGGGAACACTCAAATCCTCCCAAGGAGGCTGAGCTTCAGAGCACCAAGGAGAAGGTTTTTTCTTGTTTAACAGTGATTTTTAATAAAGAATTCACTTTAACTATTGATATTAAAATATTAGAGCGACCTAGTTAGAACCTGAGATGCAGTGAAGTTTGGTCAGAGAAAATGGGTTCCATAGCGAGGCAGAACACCTGCAGACTATGCCCAGCCCTTCTCGGGTTTTGGTGTGGAGACAGTCTATCGGTAAGCTGGAGCAAAGACGGGAAAATCCATTCTGAAAGCAGGAGGGCACCAATGAAGTTGTTAGCACAGCTGCAAATATGGCTAAATTAAACCTAACCGGCAAATAATCCACATACAGAGCAGAGGGGAGCAGATAATGTAAACTCCGACGAAGACCATTTGAAAACTTTCCAAAAGGAAACCATTAACCCAGGAGAGTTCTCAGCAGGGCTGGAGGGGGTGTGGTGTGTAAAGTACAGACATTCCATTTCCAATGAGCCATCTACTCAGTTAGCAGAGAGGTGCCAGCTTCAAAAATGTTCAGTGTTGTGGAAAACGAGATTCACCGAAAACTGGGAAATGTGGAACCATCTGAGGATGCCGCCAAGGCTGTCCCTCCCTCACTGTGTTTTTCCATCCACTGCCAGAGTACTTGACCCTCACCCAAGGAACAGATCTTTCTTGCTGTTGAGTAAAAGGAGAATTTGCACCTTAGAGCCCAGACGTGCAGAATTAAAGGTGTCATCTGGTTGGAGAAGTTTAGAGTCCGATTTGCCTCTTCCATTTGGTGAATCTTACTCCTCCAGCACTCTTGTTTCCTGCGGCACCACTTCCCCCAGCCCGGTCCAAGCCCCAAGTCTCCCTCTCTCTCTCTCTGTCACACACACACACACGCACACACACATGGCATACCCCAGCAGCTAAAGCGGGGCCTGGAGAAAGCAAACCAGTAAGCTAGGGGCATGTTAGGTGGCGGCTGGGGGCTTGAAGACCCTGAGCCAGGCTGCTGAGGTGCAGGGCTGTGGAGAAGAGAATCCCCTCTGGCCTCCCTACCCAGGATCAGATTAATCATGAAGGATGCGGACGGCAGGAACTGCAGAGGAGAGGAGGGCTTCAGCAGGTCCAGGCAGCAGTAGCCAACAGAGAAGGAGCTATTGAGGTGCATGCACACCACCAGCCAAATGGGTCCACTGAATACAGTTTCTTCACCTTGGCCATCTAACATGACATGCTTCCCACTGGGCCCTGACAGCCAGCCCGGCTCTGATGGGCAACACGTGGGTGGGGGGGATGCCTGGCATCACAGCTGGGGAGTGGGAAGCAGGGTGCTGCGGCTCTATTGCCCTGGCTGAGATGAGGCAGGCACATGACTCTCCTGGTCTCTGCTTCTTCACTTGAAAATCTGTGTGATGCCCTCACCTCCCAAGCCTTCTGTATCGGTGATCACGGACACACTCACACTTAACAGATAAGCCATCGTCAAGTTCAACCGGATGACATGGGGGCTGGGTGTGGGCAGCGGGCAAGTCACCACTTTCTCTGCTCTCAACCTGATATGCTACTATTTCAAGGTCTCCTGGTTGTTCTTTAACCCCAGCTTATTTCATTCTCTTCCCTGTTTGCTTCACTGATTCTAGAAAGTTCTGCAGTGAGAGAATCTCAGGGAAGCCTACATGAGTCACATCCCAAAACCTCTGCGAAGGTGAGGAGAGCAAAAGTCCCCTTGGGAGGCTCTGGAGAGCACAGGAGGAAACTGCCGCTCCCGCTCTGGTGGGCACACCCCGCCCCTCACCTCAGCAGCAAGTCGTGATTTCAAAGTAATACTTATTCCTTACCAAGTTCTAGGTTCAAATATATATATCTATATATCTACATATGTATAATATCTATGTGGTACTGTGTGTGTATGTATAAGGTGGACACTGCTATGGATAAAGGCAAAACAGGAGTTTGGGGATGGGAGTTGCTGTTTTATACAGTGTGGGGCCAGAGAGGGTTTCTCTGATAGGACGACACATTAGCATAGACCTGAAGGAAATGAGCAAGAAAACACACAGATCTTGGGCAAGAGCATTTCGAGCAGAAGGAACAAATGAGCCTGAATCAGTATGGCCGGAGTGGGGTCAGGGTGTCACTGGTGGGGAGGTGACCAACCTGGCACCATACTCCATGGAGGCTGGCAGAGCCTGCTCTGTCCCCCCCCAACCAACTGGTATAGCTGCCCCTTAATGGCAGGGTCCTGATTGGGTTTTGAAACCTGGCCAAACTGATAGATTGCTCCAAGGGCAGAGAGTGACCTCTGATGGACTTGACTGTGGGGAGTGACTGCCAGGCAGAGGCTGATCTGTTAAACTCAGCCCATCAGTGTATACGGGGCATGGGCAGGACTTCCAGCATGGCCACGGCCTGTTCTAAGCACTCTGCCTGTCTTGGCTCTCAGAAATCCACACAATACTCCCATGAGGCAAGTATTGTGACCCTCCCTCTGGAAACTGACAGAAATTACCCAGCGATGCTGATCTGAAGTTCCACCACTAGCACAGGAAGGAGCTGGCTCTGGGCCTGTGTCCACCAGAGCCTGGGCTCCTCCCCACCCTGCTGTCAGCATTCTTTCCTGAGCTGCACCCACCACAGGTGGCTAGCCCATGCCAGTCCAACCCCAACAGGACTAGTCCCACCTGACTTCAGAGAAGAAAGGCTCCTGAAGCTGAAGTTGTCTGGCGCATCTTAGGTCTGGTGCGACCGCTGTTGTAAGAAGAATGGCTGGCTAGGTCTGCTCTTGGCCTTGGGGATAGAAAGAGAAGCTCCCATTTTCTGCTCTAGCTCCCAGCATCCTGCAGCCCCGACAACACCTGTCCAGGGTCTGGGGCCAACCAGTAGGGCTGTCTGCTGAAGTGTTTCTGGGAAGCTCAGTCATATTGAGCATTTTACACATCTGTCTATACCTAGATCCCTGCTTGATATATGCTGTCTCCACACCAGAGATAGTTATGACACAAGGCTAGACTTCAGGCTAATTTGAAACAGCCCACACCATCCCAGCTCTCATTTCTGAAAGACCCCATGGAAAAGACACCAAGGTGAAGTCTGTGAACTCACCAGGAGTGAGGTCTCAGGCAAGCCACCTCACCTCTCCCAGCCTTACTCTGCATATGTGTGAAGCAGTGATGATTGTCTAGATTTCACAGGGTGGCTGTGCAGATTAAGCAAGATGGAAACACTATGAAAGTAACAGATGCCCAATAATTGTGGGTTTCTTCAACATTTATTGAACGCCTAGTGTGTCCAGCCACTGTGCTAGGTGACAGAATGAACAGAGGAATGCCCCCCGTCCTCAAGAGGGCACAGTCAGTGCAACGGCAGGGACAGATGTTTGACAGCTCAATCACAGTGCAGTGCAATTTGGCTATATCTCCTATTTCCTTCTTTCAATGTTTCAGGCCATGAGAATAGGAGCCAGGTATTCTATTTCTATTAAATCTTCTCACAAAGCCTTGAGTAAGATCTAGAGCCCATTGTCCTATGGCAAATGCAGTAGTCACTCTAAGAAATGCTGCAGGGTGAACAGGAAAGCACACACCTCAAACCCCATCCAGCCCACAGTGGGAGAGCTGTTTCCAGAGTTGAACCCCAGGGAGGTGGGTGGAAGCCTTAGACCTCCCCCAGTGGGAGGCTGTCACGTTGCCAGGAGCCTGCATCTCCAGAGGCCCCTGCTTTAACTGGTGCCATGGGAGGCACGCAGCCAGTCCTTTGAGAACTAGGGACAGTGGTGTTTGCCAGTGTATCAGTTCTGTTTATTCTGTAAACATAAGGAGGAGCTCAACATTCAACTGTACTTCATTTTGCAATCTTCACAAAATAAATATTTGCCTTCAAAAGCAACAACTCTGATAATCATCAGTATAATATTCTCCAGCGCCATTTCCCTCACACATGCCAGGCACAGAAGGCAAGTCAGAGTGCTGTGTGTGGTCTGTTTGGATAATAATTTTCATCTGGAAACCTCGAGTTGGAAACCAACTGGCAGTAATTCTAGAGAAAGTTTGAGTTAACTCAAAACCAAGTGTCCTGAGTCACCTACATCTCCTTGTTTTGGTTGCCCCTGCCCATAAAATGAGGAGCCAAATTACTTTAGTGAGTGCTGGCGGGAAACTAGGACATTGGGGGGATCACAGTGGCCACAGAACAAGGACTGGCCCCTTCCAGGGGCCACCCAGACAAGCCAGGTGCCTGCTGCATGTGCAGGGATGGTCTCTCTCTCTCTCCAAATCTAAGAATGAGCTAAAATTCAAAAAGAGTTCTGCTGAATGTAAATAATACTTACTGGAGATTTTATTGCCCATAAAGAAATCTATCAACAGAAAACCACACTCTGCAAATCTACTGATGCACAATTAGTCTGTGCTGCTTACAAATCCCACTCTAAACTCAGCTGTCAGTGCCCTCCCTTGGCCACGCTTCTTGGAGATACAGACTTTCTGTAGAGGATGCAGCATGTCAACAAACACATCCCCAAAGTGTACACTCTGATTTATCTTCTTCATTATGGGCAGGAGGGTTTAGGAATGGCCATTTTGAGTCTTTATTAAGGACTAAATCTTAAAGAAAATGAACCTTGGGACTCCTCTAAAGTACCTTTTAGGGATGCTCAGTGCATTTCAGTATTTTTAAGGATTAGAATTTTTCTGGGTCAGAGGTAATGTTTATTACGCAAGGACACAGAGCCTCAATCCAAACAGTAAACCATAAAACCACATCTAACTGGGTAAATAAAATCAGCCAACCTAATAGACATCTGCATCCTATCGAAGCATTCCCCATGGACTTGCACTTTCCTGTATTCATCAGGTCCCAACCAGACATCAAGTCAACAATCCTGCCCTTCCAGGACCCACTTCATGATCCATCTGCCTGTTTTCACTGCCCTGGGCTTCCCAGAGACAGGTATCTTCCTCCAGGCTGACTTCTCCCCTAATCAGCCTCCATCGTCCAGTTACGAGGAAGGAAATCAAACTTTCCAGGTACTGGTTGCTCCATGAGCAACAGGGCAGGGAAACCAGATTCTCCCCAACTCCAAAGGCCATATGGAGTCAACAGGAACAGCTGTGGCATGCTGGCCCAGGGCATCCGTGATCTCTGAACCTATTCCCCAACAATTTTTGCCAACTGAGCTGTCAGGGAGCCACTGCGTCCCCACTCCATCTCACATCTGATGCTGGAAGGTGTCCCTCTCTCCAAATGAGGAGGAAGCGAGTGCAGCTGTCCAGGGGCTCTGTAACTATTTGGGATGCCCCAGCAGGGCTGCCAGGGGGGCAATGGTGATGTCTGTTGCTAAGTGTTCTTTCTCTGCACAACTTACTGAGTCTTGATAATTTACTTTCAGATTTTTGGAAGTGTAATCATGCGTTTCAAGTTAGAGTCTTTGTAATTTTTCTCAGAATGGATCTCTTTGGCATGTGTTAATGGCCAAGGGAGCAGGTGTTGGTGGAAACAGATCATTCCTCTCCTGCCATCCCTCCTGCTGCCTGCCCTTCCTGCCCTGCACCCCAATCAAGACAGCCCTCCCAGGAAGAGGCTACCTAGAGATCCAGCTCCTTAGGAGCGGATATTCAGAATACAGCAACCGGCATGGCATGGGATGGGGTGATGTGGCACTGGCTATCTCAGAGTAACACAGGGTATGAACCACCATGGCTGAACGTCTGCCCTGACTTGACTTCTATTTGCCTTCCCGTCACCCTCAGTGAGAGCCCAGCTCCCTTGCCATGGCCTGCTCACGCTCCTGGTTCTCCTCTCCTCTCGTTCTTCTCTCCTTCCCATCTGCTCCAGCAGCATGGCCTTCTGATGCGGGGATGTCTCCAGCTCGCCCCACCCCAGGGTGTCCTTTCTTGCGGGTGTCCTGGGTCACTCCCTCACTTCATCTAGGTCTTTACTCAACTATTTCATTTCCCAAGAAGCCCCCACTCCCACCCTGGACACTTTCTGCCTGCCTTGCTGATTTTTTTTTTCACGGCGCTGGATTTGTTCCTTATGACTTCTCTCCCTGCAGCAGAATCTAAGCTCTGTGAGTGCAGGGATTTTCTCTCTCCTCACCCATGGGACCACTGTGTGACTACATCCCAGCATGGTGCCCGGCATGTAGCAGACACACAGAAAACATTTGCTGAATGAATGAATGTGCGCTAAAGCCAACTTGAAATCCTCCCTGCTTCCTCCTGTGCATGCAGGATTCCGTGCAAACACAGGATTGGAAATATGGCAAATGGAAGGTTTTTTCTTTGAGATGGAATCTCACTCTGTTGCCCAGGTTGGAGTGCAATGGCGTGATCTCAGCTCACTGCAACCTCCGTCTCCCAGGTTTAAGTGATTCTCCTGCCTCCCCTGAGTAGCTGAGATTACAAGCGCGCACCACCATGTCCGGCTAATTTTTGTATACTAGTACAGACAGAGTCTCACCATGTTGGCCAGGCTGGTCTCGAATTCCTGACCTCAGCCTTGTGCGTGATCTGCCTGCCTCAGCCTCCCAAAGTGCTGGGATTACAGGTGTGAGCCATTGTGCCTGGCCTAGCAAATGGAATTTTTAAGAGAAGAGATTTGGTAACGATCTGAGAGTTGTCAAAACAGTGCATGCCCTCTCATTTTTTTCTTGCAGTCTGGTTTTGCATGTCTTTCTTCTATCCTAAGAAAGTGCTTTCTCTCAGGATTAAGGTGTTGTTGGCAGAATCAACTCTTTTTTATTTTCAGGAGACAAATGCTGTATCTTATTTCAGTATCTGTGCTCATCTTTTACTTGCCTGTATCTAGCCATTGAATGGTATCAGTTAACAACGTCAGCCTTAAGCCCACTGACAATCTTGGCTTTTGCACTGCACCTTGGGCCTCAGGGCTGTTAGTAAGAGTAATGTGACTGTGGTTGTTATTGCCCTCATTGCTGATTTCATGCCGACTCACAAGTGGAGGCGCCTTGCTGCTATGTTTGGAGCAGTTGGTCTGATTTACTGTGAAGTGAGTTGAGCTGGCATGAGCTCAGGGTGGTGCAGCCAGGGCTATTGGCACAGGTGCATCTTCCTCTGTGGGTCTCCTTATGGCCCATCTGTTTTCCATGGTCCTCTGTTTTGTCAGAAATGGAAAACAAAGCCCTCCTGGTTGGTTACAGGTGTATGTAGGTGTATAAAATGATGGGTGTTTCCAGAGTGTGCCTGAGCAAGGAGATCTGGGAAAGGGCCCCCAGCTTCACCCCCATGTGCTTGCTCCTTCCTGGGGGCCAAACAGTGTGTTGCCACCCTTGAGCACCTAGCATTTGAGAAGTAACAGGTGTCTGTGCCCCCAGAGATGGTAGCCTTGCCAACTGGGATTTGTTCGCTTATTGACTTAGGGTATGCTAATGTTTGAGCAAACCCCTTGTTCCCCACTGTGTGGTTAGAACAATCGGTGACCTTTCTCTGACAAGAAGGATGAAGGAGCTCATTCATTCATTCATTCATTGGATATATTTTCACGGAGTGCATGATGTGCTTGGGGTGTGCTATGACTGAAGACACTTCAGGTTGTAGGCTCCCTTAATACATGACCTAATGAATGACCAATCCCTGGGAAGAGCCAGGGCAAAGCTTTTTCCTTAGCTTTGACTGTACAGCGTTAGCTATCCTTGAGTAATGCTACATGACACTCTAAGGAAAATGATGAAAAAGTGAAAACAGTCAAGCTCATTTTTCTTAGGGGCCAATGGGCTGTTGGGATGCCTGAGCCCCAAATGCCATTTTGAAATTTTGTTTTCGTTACTAGACTACCTTAGATTGAACCACCTACAATGGCCTATATTTGACAGTTTTTCACTATATAAAAACTACAAACACTCTAATAGCTCCTGTATTACCAAACCTTTATTAGGAGGGTTCACAAAGAACAAAACTGAGATTGTTTCTTCTTGATCCCTCGCCTCTGAGGACAGGGCATGTGTGTCTGGGGCTGACACGACCCTGCGAAACTAAGATACAGGAAAGGGAGTGTTTGCTCACTCCACCCTTATTTTAATAATCCCTGGTGGTTGTCATTGCACTGTCTCCTTGCAGGGGCAAATGTGTCAGTGTTGGAGGCAGAGGACACAGGTTCTACTCTCAGCCCCTCCAATTACAAGTGATAGGCTCCACACAAGGCCTGCGCATTCTGAATGCTAATCTAGACCAGCTCTTGTGTTCCCATACACATTTTGAGCTGTGTGACTTTGGGCAAGTTAGTGAACCTCTCTGAGCCTCAATTTTCTTATTGGGAAAATAGAGAAGACATTCATGAAAACTCTTTGTAAAGTGCTATAGAAATGTACAGCAAAGGTTAAATGACTGGGCATCAGCTTCTATTTCCTTGCTTCATTTTTTAGGAAAATAGTAATCTTGGGGATTTAAAAAATATTCCTTCCTGCAATGTACGAATTCAGTAAGGACAGAATTGTAGGCATTGAGATGGAGGCGGCATGCTCGCAGGCAGGGCTGGCTGGGGCTTTTTTCTCCTAATTGATCTAATGTGCTAAGTGGGCTTAATGTAAGTTAATTAATGATACTATTGGGGTAGAATATCTAGGCAGAACCTCAAACAGTATCAAAGAAATGAGCAGGCAGGTGTCATCCAGGATAATTGAGGCATGCAGGCAGCCACTAGACAGGCTAGAAGGAGGGTGAGGGGAAACTGAGCCCAGCTGGGTGCTGAGCCCCTTAAGCAGCAAGGCTGTCTGCCAAACGCCATCCTGTTTAGAGCTCCTGTATTTGAATTTCAGATTTGCTTGAGTCTTTGAAGCTGGCTTCCTGGGCATTTCCTTGAGAATAAATTCTATTCTTCGGAAACCACAAAATGCACTCACCTGGACCCAGAAAGGAGAGTCGGGTAATCCAGCTTCCGTCTGTGGGCCTATGGGACCTGAGGAACTTTGTCTAGAAGAGGCTCCCGGTTTAACAGAGGCAAGTAGGTTTTGCGCTCCGGGAGAAGGGGTAGGACCAGGTCTGTCTGCACTCCTGAGCAATGCCGGGCTGCCGCCCAATGGCAGGCACTGGACTAGGGATGAGGGTACCACGACACCTGAGAAACAGAGATGAGCCCCTGACACTTCTGCACGTCACAAACATGTATTCCCAACAACATGAAAGTCCAGCTCACAAAAGCAAGAAACCAGGTAGTGGCCAGGGAGTGAAAATCAAGCATTTCAGGAAAATTTTATTTACTTATTCCTCCCAAAGACTGGTCTTTCCAAGATTATCCTCCAACTGTGCTGTCACAAATTAATCCTCCCACAGCACAGCCTGGCCCACTTAGGGGTGGGGAGGGGTACAGCAGAGACCCCCGCCGATCACCACCAGGACCCCCAAACTTTCCCAGCCATGAAGGGTACATGTGGACCGTCATCGGAACCAATGCTTATTTCCCAACCTTGACCAGAGTCACTCTCTTTTTGGTAGCCTCTGTCAAAACGTATCTTTAAACATTTTAAGTGGCTATATCTTAGAAACAGAGTATCAAGCCAGGCAAGACATATTCTATCTTAGAGGACTGGATCCCTTTTCTCTTTCAGTCTATTATGGTTCTTCACCTCTTTGTTACAGTTTCATGCTTGCTTAGAAAGTGTCGCAAAAATGCCACTTGAGAGCCGCAGAGCAGTGGCTTGGGGACCAGGGAAGAGGACTGCGGAGCTCCTGTCTCTCCGTCTCGTATGCATGTGCCCCTGGCTGTGTGGGATTCCCGACTGACCAGCATCTGCCCTGCTTGTAGCTTTTAACTGTCCCTCTTGCTGCTGACTCAGCACAACATGGGCAGGGAAACCCAGTGGGAACCTTGCCTGCTGTCCTCCCTCTTCAGTCACCCTCTTCTCCCTGAGCTGACATCTCAAAGTTTGGCTGCAGCTAGAGGCTGGGAATCAGAGCCGGCTCCTGTCTAGCAGCCCAATCCGCCCCATGGTCTGTCAGAGTGTTGAGAGGAACCTCTTGGCTGGAAATGAAAACCTCAATCATCACAAATAGCTACCCACTCCCCTCCTTCTCTTCCTCTCCCTGCTTCCCCCACTAACACAGAGGCCAGGGTATGGAGGGTCTCAGACTTGATTGGAAACCCCACTTGGAAGGTCTCTTAGGGCACAGTGGGTATGCAGGGTTGGAGGCAGGTACAGAGCCCAGCTAGAGTCCCAGCCGCGCCTGCCTTATCCAGTAAGCCAGCACAGGGGCAAACCTGAACATACTTTTCATGCTCCCTGGAGGAACCCGTTGCTTTAGTAGCCCAAATCTTACAGCCTGTGAAACACACACAGAATTTGGCTCCCTAACCAATTGTGCAACCAACAGCAAAACGGGGTTTCTGGATGTCTTCCTGGAAACAAAGAAACAATCTCAGGTCTTAGAACTGGTAGCGCAGACATACTGCAATCAGTAAAGCTTGTTCAAACGCAACCCAAAAATGACATGCATTTCAAAAATGCACCCAGCCTGTCTCCCAGCCCCTGACACCTCCATCTCGGCCACAGCTGGAGTTTAGAAAACCAGAGGAAAGGACCAAGGCTTACCTGGCTCCCGCTGGAGGTCAGCTTCAGTCCCAGAAGAGGATGGGTCTATGAAGAAAGCCAGGCACCATCCAGTTCTGGGTGACAGGCTTCACAGGTGGCTACCCTGGCAGCGCTCTCAGAAACAGGTACTCTATGTCCCCAGAGGCCGTCAGGGCTGCCTGGGACCTGGCACACCTCTCTGCCACCAGCCTCGCTTCCTTTCCTTTCCGTTTAAAGGGCTTCCCAGGAACTCTTCCTTGACTGCTCCCTGTCCCGTCTCCAAGTTTGGAAACTCAGCCCTTGCCGAGGGGCTTTCCCTCATTGCAGACTCACCTGCACCATCTAGAGGTCTTTCCCAGCACTGGAGAGGCTGAAGCGGGCATGTTTAGCACTGCTGCCATAGGTCCCTGGCACACCTGGCTCTCCGGACATCTGTCCCTAAAGTTAAGAGATCTGTGGAATGCATAGAAGTCATGGATATTTTTTTTTTTTCGGGGGTAGGAGTCTTGTTTCTATCAGAGCCTTTAGGCATGGGAATGCTAAAAAGCTAACTAGCATTAAAATATCATTAATCAAAGCTTGTTCACAGAAATATCCCCCACTGAGATGGCTACAGGCATGGGTGCCACTGCGCGGATTCAGCTTCCAGCATGTCTGTTCACATTCCTACCCATCCCCCACACATCCCTCAGGGTTTGAGTCACCAGGACTGCTCTTCCTTTCCTCTCCCTGGACACCACACACCACCAGCATATAACTCCAGATAACCATACATACCCCCCATATCACTAGGTAATTAGGAAGCCATTTGAAACATATACATTTTGAAAGGACATGCCTTTCAGTATTGGGCAATCATTTCTCAAAAAGAAAATGATCAAGGGAAAAAAACAGCTTTAAATAATGTAATTCTCTTGTCATTTTCTCCCTCATTCACACCTACACAGATAAATACAAGAACAGAGCAGCTCCTCCAGGCTAGATTTCTGTGTTCTCCTTTTCCATCTTGTCCCCTCTGCCTTGGAAACCTATAAGGTAACCCACACATGAGAAAGTAAGAGGTTAAGAAACAGTCTGGGCATGGTGGCTCATACCTGTAATCCCAGCACTTTGGGAGGCTGAGGTGGATGGATCACTTGAGGTCAGGATTTCGAGGCCAGCCTGGCCAACATGGTGAAACTCCATCTCTACTAAAAATACAAAAATTAACCAGTCATAGTGACATGTTTTCATGCCTGTAATTCCAGCTACTCGGGTGCCTGAGGCAGGAGAATCGCTTGAACCCAGGAGGCAGAGGTTGCAGTGAGCTGAGATTGTGCCACTGCACTCCAGCCTGGGCAACAGAGCAAGACTCCATCTCAAAAAAGAAAAAAATGAAAGAGAGAGAGAGAGAGAGAAAGAAAGAAAGAAAAAAAGAAAGAAAGGAAGGAAGGAAGAAAGAGAGAGAGAAAGAGAGAAAGAGACAGAAATATAAGGGGCTAAGGCAAGGACCTTGAATATAAAACACTAATTCTGCCTCCACACAGATTAAGCTGAACTAGTTACTTAGCTGACCTAAACCTTGTGGATGATTCCAGATAACAAAGCTCCGAAATGATAATTTTCACTTGAATTTTTAAGTTTGATTGTCTACCCTGTCCATGCTGAGTTCAGATTGAGGGTCTGTCTGAACAGTGACTAAACTAAAGTCACTGAAATTAATCAATCAGGAACCTGGGAAAGTGAATGGGGGGTATTCTGGACTAATCTGTCCTATGGTATAAAGTTTTGACTCGCTGGTGTGCTCACAGTGTGTTTGAGGTTGGGGATTATTTAGGTGTAACTCAAACATTTTTTCTATTGGAAATTAAGTGGTGATTTAAAATTTACCAAAGAGAAATGATACTGATATTGCTCAAAGAGAGAGAAAAAACACAGGAGAAAAAATTAAAATGGGCACAAAATATGGATGCTGTAATAGAAGCCAAGGGAGTTTTTTCCTCTCTTTAAAAAAAATCCAAACATTACGGCATTAAGAAAGGTAATGGATGGCTATACTTAAAGTCTGCCTAGTCATCATATCCAAATGAATATGAGTATACAATTAATTCAGTTGATTAAGAGAAAGAATGAAAGGAGAAATCATTGCTTGTCTTCATCATAAGCCTCCAGAGCTTTGAAGGAATGCGATTTTCTGTTTTGTACGTTTCCTAGGAGACTGAGGCAGAAATTGCAAAAGCTTATCAATAGCATTTTTTAAATAAGAACATGAATCAAGACTGTAGACTATGTTTGGATGAAGGGGGATTCCTGGGACTGTAGAAAATGAACTGTAATTTAGAACACATGCTTGGTACATGTAACAGCCCGGCCAGCCACCTGCCCCCTTCATGGAGTGTGCTCAAATGCATGGTCAGGATCGTCATGGAGGGGCGCAACAGGCAGGCCGGCCCCAGCTCTTAGCTCTGCCGCAACAAAACTTTGCAAGGGATTTTAGAGATTCAGTGTCCTCCCATGCCTGTAGAAAATGCTCAGGGGTTGCGAGGAATGATCTTGCAGACCAGATAATTTCCAGTGAGTGAAACCAAGCCGTATTCTGGTCATCATGATTTTAAATTTGTGTCTTTTTGTGTGTGTGTGTGTGTGAGATGGTGTCTTGATCTATTGCCCGGGCTAGAGTGTAGTAATGTGATCTTGGCTCACTGCAACCTCCACCTCCCAGGTTCAAGTGATTCTTAGCTTCCCGAGGAGCTGGGATTACAAAAATGCACCACTGTGCCCATCTAACTTTTGAATTTTTAGTAGAGATGGGGTTTCACTATGTTGGTCAGGCTGGTCTTAAACTCCTGACCTCAAGTGATCCACCCACCTTGGCTTCCCAAAGTGCTGAGATCACAAGCGTGAGCTACTACACCCGGCTTAAATCTGTGTCTTAATTACAAATCTCATGTCGCATGAACAGAAAGAAAACCTTGATACCCATGCATCCCATCACAGTAGCATTCTTCTATGCCAACGTGTACACACGTTTATTCATGCAGCAAATGCAACCCGCATCTTCTATGTGCCGGCACTGCTGCAGTTGCTGGATAGGTCACAGTGAGAATGAAAGTCAAAATCTCTGGCCTCAAAAAGCTTATTCTCTGTTTGGGGAGGCACAGAGTAATCAAGTTATGAAATGGAGATGAAAAGTACTTCCTAGCTGGGATAAGCAAAGGTACACAGGATGGCTGGGTTATTTGTGTTTGTATGTGGGGGGATTATCAGTCGGCCGGTGACAGTTTCTTACTAATTACTGTCTCAAAAAGTGGCATGGGATCAAACACTCCAAAACCAGGATGCTCCTGTCTGGTAGCTGGGCCCTGATGTATGATCAGCTTTACCCAACAACTCACCACAGCAGATAAACTTCTGGTTACCTACAGATGAAGTTTATCCCAGAAAACCTTCCAGGAAATGACAGTGCTCAAATCCTAAGACAGTGTGTCTATATTTGGTGAAATGTTTTTATGCTCATGGTGACACCCACTACGTTATTCAGAATAAAATGATCACAGTTCTGTCTATAGTATAGAATTTTACACCTTCAAATCTGTCCCAGAACTGGAATTGTTTTCTGGAAGAATGTTGCCCCTGCCTCATGGGACAGTGGCTCCCAGGCCTGACCTGGCCCGGCTTCTCTGCTTTCCTAAGATGCGTTTGTCCCCAGTTCTGTCAGTGATGACCTCATAGGGCTCTGCCCTCCTCAGCACTGGCCAGCTACTTTTTAAAGTATCACCTCAGAGCCCCTTCTACTCATGTAGTCATAACTCTGTAGGCAGAAAAAACAGGAACATAAATATTTGTGATTTAAAGTCTCTCTTAGGAACCACACCTTCCTTGGTTTGCAAATGTGCCTAAAATATGAGAATGGAATTGGGTGGCACGGAGGACACCAGCAAGCCGATGGCGAGTAAGGGGGTGTGGGGGGCAGTGCTTTGGTTGCTGAGGAGGAAAGCTGACTCACACTGAGACTTGCGAAGGAGGAGAGAGTCCTGCAGAGTTGGGCAGAAGGTGTTTCAGGTGGACCAAAGGGCTTATGCAAAGGTCCTGTGGGGCCAAGACTGAGGTGTGCTGAGAAAACTGTGGCAGTTGAGCCCAGCCCAGGAAAGGCGGTGGAGACCACATTCCATGTGGGGGCTGGGCAAAAGGGTATGGATTCTATTCCAAGTATATCATGATTTGAAGATGATGGAAACTTGCTTTAGAAGCAAAATGGGCCTCCATCCTTAGCAAAATGAGGAAGGGGAGGGACCAAGTCTGGGGGAGTATTTGCACAGAGGGAAGGCCTTTAGTGTGTCACCTAGACACGGGGAGATGAAATGCTAAGTGAATCATTGACAAGTTTGGATGATCTGTCCTCCCTCAGCATAAAATCAGATGGGACGGCTCCAGGTCAATGGCAGAGGAAAGAGCTGGGCTTTGTGCTGATGGTACCCTATGGGAGAGTGAGATTCTGCTTTTAGTTATTTAACTAAACTTCGAACACTAACCCCCTGTTGCTGATTAAACAAAAGTCTGGCTTTCCTTTGGCAACCTGCCTTAGCTTGGGCTGCTATAACAAAAATACCATAGGCTGGGAGGCCTCAACAACAGATATTTATTTCTCCCAGTCTGGAGGCTGGGAAGTCCAAGATCAAGGAGCCCAACAGACCCAGTGTCTGGTCATCTCCCGTGGCAGACGGGGTGAGGCAGCTGTCTGAGGTGTCATTTACAAGGGTACTAATCCCATTTATGAGGCTCCATCTCTAGCCTCCATGACCAAATAACCTCCCATAGGCTCCACCTTCAAATACCATCACCTGGGAGCTTAGGATTTCAATATATGAATTTTAGGGGAGACACAAACACTCAGACCACAGGACTTCCCATTTGCCCAGGATTCCCCTTATTAAAATTGTAATAAAGTGTCCATTTGCTCATGGACACCTTATTAAAAATGCAAGCTGGATTTGGAACACAGCTGTCAATAATGACTCTGGTCACATAAAGGAAGGACCATAATTAACCACCTCCATAGATGAAGGAAAGCTGCAGGCCAGAGCTGAGTGCAGGGCAAAGGTGTGCCTTCCCCCATGGCCTAAGCTCTCTCTGCTCCCCAGCCAGGGTTTGAGATGGCCCCCACCGCCTCCATTATGTAAGCAGTGAAAGCATAATTGAAATTGATCCTCGCTGAGAATGGCTTTAGGAGCTTGAATAGCGCAAAGGTTCAAATACTAAATCTTTTTTATGTCCTGTAATATGGTCATTTAGCTCAACAGTAGGCATCACTATGTTTTTCTAATAAAGGAAACCACAAGAGTATTATAAAACCTATTTGCACTATACCAGAAAAATTAAGAGAGGGGAAAACTGGGTTCAGAAATATGAAATATTGATGTCTTCATCTGAAAATCAACAAACTCATCCTTCCAATAGGCAAGTACATATTTCTATCATAAATCATGGCTCTGGGGGTAAGGGGATTTTTGGGTCATGGGATTATCATGCTATTAACCAGTGGCTATCTAAAAGCAGGGAAGTATGAATCCATAGTATAAACATATAAAATTATCTGTACATTGGGTTACATTTAATAATATTTATTAATCAATGGATTTTTTTCTAGAGACAAGGTCTCACTCTGTCACCTGGGCTGGAGTGCAGTGGTGAGACTGCAGCTCACTGCAGCCTCAAACTCCTATGCTCAAGTGATCCTCCCACCTCAGCTTCCCGAGTTGCTGGGATTACAAGTGTGCCTGGTCAAATTAATGGATTTAAAAATCATACTTATTAGGTCATTTTGCAGGTAATCTGTAAGGCAGAAGAATGATCAATTTACAAAAGCCAATGTGTTCTTGGGGGGCATGTTAATTCTCCCTTACTCTTCATCTACTGTGGATGTGAACTAATTGTCCAAAGATCCCCAAAACTGTGGTCAGCAAAAGAAAACCAAAATGGGGACAACCAGGCATTTGAACAGGAATTCATCCTGGCTGGCAGAGCTGCTGCCTGCCACCTGTTCCCAGCCTCCCTTCTCCAGCAGGAATCTCCCAGCTCTGCTCAGGGCAATGTGCCTGGCTAAACGGCTGCATTTCTTAGCTTCCCTTGCAGTTAGGTGTAGCCACCTGCTTCAGAACGGCCCAATGAGCCACAGCAGGTACCGGAGACTTCCAGGGTCGTGTCAGAGACTTCCTTTCTGGGTCTTGGTTCTACCCTAAGCCACACACTTTAGGGATCTTTACACACCAGGTGCAGGGATGTAGGTTTTAGTTCAGCACAGTTTCTCACAATCCCAAACTGGGCTGGACACTAGAGAGCTCTCCTCTACTCATGCCTTCGAGGGGCCAGTAACTTCCGACCACACTGCTTGGGAGCAGCTCAAAGTATAAGAAAGGCTCCAGATAGGTGAACAGCTACCAGGACACCGGCCTCATTAAGCAGGTCCATTAACTGCATGCACCAGGGGCCTCAACAATGGAATACACACCCCAGACGTGATCGAGGGGATTCACTGGCTGGGAGAGAGAATGTTGAAACTTCCACTTCCATTTCCCCCCAGCTCATGAACACGGAGCCCAAGCCTGCTGTGCTGTTGTCCTGTGCCTCTGACTCAGTCATCTTCCCAGTGACATCCGACTGTGCAGGCCAACAGTGTAGAAGTAACACACAATCCCTGAAGTCTCAGTGGCATAATACAATCATAGCTCATTTCTTGCTCATGTCACATCTGATGCGGGCTAGGTGGCTTTTCCTGATGGTTCTCCTGTCAGCAGTGACTCAGAAACCCAAGGTCCTTCCAGTCTGTGGCCCCACCATCTGCCTCTTCTCAAGGCAGTTAGGAGCAAAGGCTTGGATGAGCACATGGGATGATCAGGACCAGGCTCAGCAGTGTCACATCACTCCCGTCGGCTAGCACCGACTCACATGTCTCCAGGCTGACTGCTGTAAGGCTGGGGAGTGCAGTGTTTTTGTGTGTCCAGGAGCAGAAAATAGGACTCAAGCGTGTAACTAGTCTCTGTTGCAAGAAACTTTCCTAAACTCCTCATCCTGTTTAAACAAAACCTCTAGCCAGTGGGTCTGAAACACAAGATGCCCTAGTATGAGCATAAAAGATGATGGTTGCTAAGGGTTTAGAAATGTCCAGAGAACACGGTGCATTTCCAACCTTTGTTGTATCCGTCTAACAGATAGAAAGAGGCAGGATGGCTGGCTAGATCTCTGGCCCTGGAGCCTGAAGACCTGGTGTTAAGACCCTGCTCTGAAGTTCCTGGCATGAGCAAGCTGGCTGAGTTCTCAGCCTCAGCAAGTTTCAGTGTGCATCTCTGAATGATGGTGATTGTCTCTCATGGGGTCATGCTGAATTTCCCCTTGAGATGGTTGTATCCACTCTTCAGTCTGCCAGAACTGTTGCTCTCCCTACACTCTGGGACTGTTCTTGCCTAGGTACCAGGAACCTCCTAATTGCTAACGCCAATAGATACCTTTCAGTCTTTATTCTCCTGGAGCTTTTTACTGCCGTGAACCAAGACCATGATCTCTTCTTCTTCTGTGAAACCTGACTCCTGGTTTATTCTTGGTCTCCTGTGGGCAATTCATCTCCACCTGCCCCTTGGATAACACTGCTTCCAGGGTCCCACTGCCAGGGTCTCCTTGTTCTCCCAGGTTCATTGTTTCAGCGGCCTGGCGACTCCTGCACTTAATTTTGAGTCCGTCTTTTGAGGGTTGATTCTTGTGTTCAATGGAGTGGAAAACATCTCTTTGGGAAGTCTCAGAGATGCTGGAAATGCAAGACCCTCAACACATCCAATCCTCCTTCTTGTTTCCTGACTCAGCCAGGACCACCACTAAGCCTTCTAAAGAGAGATCACAGAATCATTTTCAGCATCTTTCCTCTCACTGTTTATCCTGCTTCTGACTTCCTCTTCCTCAACCCATGAAAGAGTCACCTCTACACTCTCACCAACAGATGACTGTATGAACTTCTTTTTCTTCCTCAACCCATGAAAGAGTCACCTCTACACTCTCAGGAACAGATGATCGTATGAACTTCATCATTTCCAGGATTGGGAAGATCTCATTGGTAAAACGCAAACTCTGAGTCCCAGCCACTGACCTTAGTAATGAAGGCACCCACTCATCAGCCCCTGCCAAGTGTTCCTGGAATGCAGACCACAGAGCTCCACAAGAAATTCAAAGATTTGGATTTCTTTCTTCTTCTTTTTTTTTTTAAGTAACATCTTCCCATTTTCGAAGACTGGCAACTTATCTGACTGTGTGGCCCAAATAAACACAAAAAATGGCTCCGGCCCCCAGGTAGCCACTTGGTGTTCTCTGGCCTGAAGGTTGAAAGCTGGGCCTGTGCCTGCACCACCAGAGCCTGGTGCCCTGCTAGCCTCAGTGTCCCCAGGCTTGCTTTGATCTTCAGACTCTAATGGCAGCAGAAGGCCAATGGTCTCAAGCCATTCTGTTTTTCTGAGATATATTTTTGCAAATAAGTTTATCCATTTTAGTGCTTATCGCTGAACTGAGTAGAGTTTAAAATTCTTACTATTGTAAATATGTCAAATGTGTGGTTGATGGGAGATGCCCTGGTGCCCGACAAACTGCATTCTCCTGGCATGGCTTCTAATTTGCTTAACCTTCAGAAGCCGTGGGTTCCTCATCTGAAAAGTGGGGAAAATAACAGAACCTACTTCATAAGATTGACTTGAGCATTAAATGAGGTAACATAAACAGAGGCCTTAGGCTGGAGCTTTGCATAAGTGTTAAGTAATGTTAGCTCCCGTTTCTATAATTAGCAATTCTGCTGTCTCTTTCAAATTACCCAGTTCATTCCTTACCGTTACCTTTGGCTATAAGCAAAGTGACTTGTGGATTCAGCAGCTACACAGCAGCTCAGAACTAAATGATCTGCTCCATTTTAGGTCACTTACCCAGATGACTTTCCCACACATCTAACTGAGCAAGGTGACCCTGGTCTTGACCAGAGATTAAGCACTTGCTTTATTGTGAGACCAGGCTGCTAAATGACACTTTTAAATCTTTTAGCACAAAAGCTTGCCAGAGTCTTGGATATGTTGATGCCACATAGAGATTCTTGGTAGACTGAGGGCAAAAAGCAGAGGCTGTGTTATGTATACTTTTGGTTCCCATATTTCATAAATGTATGCGAAATTCATAAATATGTGTGAAATCCCTGAAATTAAGGATTTTAGACTTTCTAGAAGGCAAAGATTAAACAGTTTTTTAAAAGTCACAGAACTGCCCATTTTGTTATTACAAAAACGTGGTGCGGGGAGGCATGGGGAGAAATGAAGTCAGTCTGGATTTCTGACTTTCTGTCAGTGGCAGAGGTCAAAGGCTTGAATCCAGGGCTGTAAGAGGTGGCTCCACAGCTCTGGGCTCCATCACGGCAATGTTTAGTTCAGTCCCATCTTACATGCCTTTGCCCAGGCTATGGCGAGGTAAATAATGACCTGCTCTCAAAGGCCATCTGTAGGTTTTAGGCAAATCTGTGCTTCCTTTATCAAAATCGGTTCTGGAAACAGCCACAGTACAGAAACGCAGCAATGTACCTACAGGGCAAGCACCTGAATCCAGAGTATCCTGGGGAAAAGTTCAACCTATTAGGAATTAGAGTCAGGGCCATAATGCTGTTCTAGATGAGGTGATGAGGAGGCAAATAATACATTAGGATGTAGATGGCTCAAGAGCCATAGGAGAAATGCAAATACAGTCCTAGGCTGGGCGCAGTGACTCACATTTGTAATCCTAGCACTTTAGGAGGCTGAAGTGGGAGGATCACTTGAGCCCAGGAGTTTGAGCTCAGCCTGGGCAACACTGCAAGACCCCCTCCTCTACAAAAAGTTTAAAAATTAGCCAGACATACTGGTGTGCACCTGTAGTTTCAGATACTTGAGAGGCTGAGGTAGGAGGATTCCTTTTTTTTTTTAAATTTTACTTTAGGTACATACTATATCTGGCATTTCTCCCCATGTTATCCCTCCCCACCATCCCCTCCCTCCCCACCCCGCACTATCTCTCCCCTACCCCTGTTAACTGCCCCCAGTGTGTGATGCTCCTCTCCCTGAGTCCACGTGTTCTCATTGTTCAACACCCACCTATGAGTGAGAACATGCAGTGTTTGGTTTTCTGTTCTTGTGTCAGTTTGCTGAGAATGATGGTTTCCAGATTCATCCAAGTCCCTACAAAGGACATGGGCTCATCGTTTTTTATGGCTGTGCAGTATTCCATGGTGTATACGTACCACATTTTCTTTGTCCAATTTATCACTGATGGGCATTTGGGTGGGTTCCAGGTCTTTGCTATTGTACACAGGGCTGCAACGAACATGCGTGTGCATGTGTCTTTATAGTTCTTTGGGTATATACCTAGTAATGGGATTGCTGGGTCAAATGGAATTTCTATTTCTAGATCCTTGAGAAATTGCCACACTGTCTTCCACAATGGTTGAACTAATTTACACTCAGTGGGAGGATTCTTGAACCTGGGAGGCAAGACTGCAGTGAGCTATGGTTGTGCCACTGCACTCCAGCCTGGGTGACAGAGCAAGACCCTGTCTCAAAAAAAAATAAAAATAAAAAAACATAAATAAAAAATAAAGTCTTAAAGCATGCAACAGGTCAAGTTTCTTCCAGTTGGAAACTGAGGATGGCTTCTTGGGAAAGGAGCACAGGAGTGAGGCCTTGGAGAGATTATAATAATAACATATAATAAAAGTGTCCAGCATTACCAAGTGTTTCCCATGAACCAGGCACTAAACACTTTATGTGACTTATCTCATATAACCCTTACTGCCACCCTATGAGACAGTCATATCTATCACCCCATTGAGAAGACGGAGGCACACAGGGTTAGGAACATGCCCCAGGTCACCTGCTTAGTCAGGAGCAGAGCCAGGACTCAAGCCAACAATCAGACTGTTGGGTCGGAGCTCTGAACTCCTTCAGTGCCCTGCCCTGAGGCCCAGGAGTGGGGCTGGGTTCCATGTGCTGCGAGTCTCTGAGTTCAGCATCCTTCCCTAGGAGGAGCCCTCACCCCATTGTAGGTTTCCTGTTTGGTTCTGATAACTTTCTCCTTATCAGCAAGAGTGCTCAGAGTTTCATTGCTGTATGAGTGGCTTGTGTAAGAAAATCCTAAAGGAATCAACTGTGCGTGGGCATAACAGTAAAGGCACTGACAGCAAGCCCAAGAACCATTCACTCCTGAGGCCAAGCTCCAGGCCACAGTCTTTGGCACCATGGGACAATCACAGAAAGAACCAGGACTCTCGGCTGAGAATGCTCCTCCCCGTCGGCTGTGTGGCCATTGCCGAGGCTGAGGAAATGGCTTGTCCAGGACAGGTGGGGTCACAGTAGGGGCAGGGAAGCTTTCACACAGGAACTGGCAAGTCCAGGCCTGGCTCTCAGGATGGCTAGCAGGCAGCAACTGCAGGAGCTGGGCCAGCCCCATGGCTGGCTGGTGGCGAAGGATGGGCAAGAGAGAGGGGCTGGACAAGGAGGGAGAGGGGGACCCTCCCACTGTGCCTGCGGAAGTGGGCATACCAAGGAGCTACTGACTGCTACGCCGTGGCCCTGCTGCATGAAGATCACTCACGTCCCTTGGCCTCCCTTTTGGAAAGGAGACACACAGAATTGGCCCTAAATTCTTCATGCTGCTGTCTCTAGGAGGGCTTACTTTTATAATTTGCCACTGAAGCTTTTAATGGAGCCCAAAAAGCTATTTTCCATCCAAGAGCAAGGAGGAAGTCATGGCTGCCATTTGCTGCCCCTTGTGTCCCATGGCTGCACTACACCCTTTCTGGCCCCCAACTCTTTTTGCTCCTGCCTCCAGGCGATGCTTCTAAGAGGCCGACCCACACAGGAGGTCCCCAGAGGAGGACCCAGCTGTCTGGCCCAGGCTTGCTTGTTCCCAGAATGGTGCCCGGGGCCAGCTGTCCACCCCTGGGTGCCTGACACTGGAGAGCTGGGATTCCACTTCCCAGCTTGCTGGGCTCTCAGGTTTAATGCAAAGGGCACCACACTTGCGTCCTTCTCACTCACCACGTCTCCCTTGAACCATTGCTCTGACTTCCCCAATGTCTCCTCGCTTCCATCCTCCACTCTCAGCTGGAGTGGCCTTTCTGTGACGTTCTTCCTATCAGGCCACATCCACATTTAAGATTTGGCTCTCCACTGCCCTTGGCATAAAGCCCTAGGTCACTGCCTTAGTTACCACACCTCAGTGCACCAAGCCCTTCACAACCTGGCCCAGCCATCCCTCTAACTTCACATGGAGCTAGGTTCCCTCTGCAGGTGGGAGTGTCCCTCAAGGACCAGGCACTGATCAGGTTCTAAATCCAGACCTGCCATTGGGGTTTCGGGTATTTTTGTTTGTTTGTTTTGGTGGGATAAATAATAATCCTTCATTTCAGTTATACAAAGACACTCACAGTTTGCAAAAGGCTGTGTCATGCCGTTCTCCACTTCTAGGCTCCTCTGCTCTGAACATCCTCACCCAGTTTTACCTATGAAGTTAATGCTTCACAATGCCCCTTTACTAAAGGCTTTTCAAATGCCAGCCAAGTATATGTGCCCTTGTCTGTCTTCTTCACCAGCTGTCAGCTCCTTTCAGGCAAAGAGCAAGACTTTATGAGCTTAGCACAGCACTCGGTACAGAGTAGGCCCTCAAACATTCCTGAAAGGATGCATGAGTGAATGATGGAGAGTTGTGGCCATCCCCTTAATTCTCAATCTCTCTCTCTCTCTCCCTTTTTGAGAAGGAATTTTTCTCTTGTTGCCTAGGCTGGAATGAAATGGTGCCATCTTGGCCCACTGCAACCTCTGCCTCTTGGGTTCAAGCGATTCTCCTGCCTCAGCCTCCCAAGTAGGTGGGGCTACAGGCGTGCACCACCATACCTAGCTAATTTTTGTATTTTTAGTAGCGACGGGGTTTCACAATTGCCAGGATGGTCTTGAACTCTTGACCTTGTGATCTGCCTGCCCCAGCCTCCCAAAGTTCTGGGCTTACAGGATGAACTGTAAGCCCACTGTGCCTGGCCAAGTTGTGTTTTAAAGCATGCTCCAGATGTCCTTGTGTCTGTTCAGGTTCGGAAAGCACTGTCAGAATCCAACCATTGGGCATCATCTTTAGGAATGCAGTTGGGGACACAGGAGTGGCTTCCACCCTTGCACAGTGAGAAGTGAGGAGAGGGTGAAGCAAAGGGTCTTTCCTGGGCCTTTTCTCTCTCCGCTCTCTCAGGTTAAATCACATTCTTGGTTCTAGCTCTCACCTCCTGGAAAGAATCTTTTGTTTCTGATTTCTGCCCTTATTTCCTCTTTGAGGTTTCTTCTTTCCCCACTAGTCATTTAAATCTGTGGAGCCTATCACTGCTTCAAATGAGAAGCATCTAAAACAAAGCTCACATCTTCTCCCAGTTTTATTCATCTGACTCCCTGTTTTGATGATTCCTTCCCTCTCCTAATTATTTAACAAGGGCTCCTACAGCTATGCTCTGTGCTGGGCAAGCCTCTATTGTCCATGCTATCACTAATTCTCATTCACATATGTTCAGAGCCTGGTGGTTATTTTCTCCCTCTTCCACAGGCCCAGTCTGATGTGTTTTCATATAATCTCTTGCTTCTGTTCTTTGTTTTCCAGGCCCCTGGCCTCTACGCTAGTCAAGACCCCATTCATCCAAATCCAACTGAAGACTTATGTATTTGCTACCTAGACTCTAGAACACCCTGGGTGCCAGGCCCCGCTGTAACAAAACAGAGGATTGACATGGGCCTTGCTCAGGATTTGTTCTTGAATCACCGCAGCAATCTATTAATTAACCTTCCTCCAGACTAATCTTTCTAAAATACTAGGAATTCATTCCCCTGTCCTAAGTTTTCTATAATGCATCTCCATGTTGCCTAGGGGGTCAAGTCCAAATTCCTTACCTCCACATGTAGACCTTCCACAGCCTGTACCTCCCTCTCCAAGCTGACTTTCCAGAACTTCCCAAACTGCCCTCCAAGTCTCAGGATCATTCCTGTCTCTGGTTCTTTGACCTCCTATCCTTTTGCCTGGTGTGCCATCTTCCCTTCCAGCCGGTCTGCAGGAGCAGTTTGCCTTTCGCTACATTTCTGAAGCCTTCCTGGGCAGTCGCAGTTCGCAACACTCTCTTCCCCCTCGTTTGGCACTTAGTACATACCGGTCTTTGGTATCACTTGTTTTTTAATATGCATTCATGTTCCCCATATTAAACTGCCGGACATACAGCTCTTACACCCAGCATTTTGTTCTAGCTCGAGGAGCCCAGCTTCCAACTGGCAATGTCAGCCAGAACATAGGGCACCGGCCCATAAAACGTTGCTTACCCTTCCACGCTCTGGCTTTTGGCCATTACCCCTGTATTTTCCTGGAAGTCAGATGTAACCACGTTTCAACAGCTGACCTTTTGCTCAAGCACAGTTCTATTCAGCCTGGAGAATGGTCCCCACTTTCCTCCATCCAATTCCCAGGGTTTCAGAGTGGTGGAACTTCCCGTGTGTTTAGCTGAAAAGAGGAAAGGAAGCGCAGAGGTCACATGAGCCAGTGGGTCACGTGAGAGGTTCCTATGTCCTGCCCGGAAGTGGCAGGCGTTGCTTCCATGGGTTCCATTGGCCCGCCAGCTGTCACGTGCTCACCCACAGTGGAAGTGTGTGTGGAGGTGGCGTGTGTAGGGGGGAACCATGTGAGTGCGTGTGGAGTGATGCTATCGGCTGAAACACTTATCAATTATTTTGGGGTAATTTTCTGAAGACCAGACACACACAAGATAATCTCACGTGTATTTTCAGGTTAAAATACACTTGTGAGTCGTGGCAGCCCACGGGAGTGACCTCAATGGGATGTGGGGTTCTGCTTTTGGCCTACCTGTGTGTACTCTGGGAACAAAAAGTAAGTCCCTAAAGTGCACAGAGCTTGTGGTGGGCGGCTAAGTGGGAGTGGAGGCCCCTCCGGCTGCACAGAGGGCCCCACAGCCCTGGCTGTAAGGTACTTTCCAGCGCATCCCAGGCACTGCCCGTCCTCCAAGCATTGGGTGGGTTTGCTCCTAAACCTTCTTAGGGCAGCTATTGCAATTATTTGAAACTTTAATTGATGTTACAGAAACATGAGTGAAATGGGTTATGAGTGAAAAATACATTTTTAAATAATAAAATAAATTTGATTACTTGGAAAACTTGGCTAAGGTGAATTGATTAAAAATTATTGTTAAATTGGATGTTTGTGAGACAACTGTGGGAGAAACGGCTGGAGAGTTACAGAAATAAAGATGACGCTGTACTCCGATTGGTTCAAGGTGTCTTAAAGTCTAATTGCACTGTAAAGAAGCCCGATCTGGAAACCAGCTTTGATACATTGCACATGTGGATTTTGCAGAAGGAACCACGGAGACACAGGAAAGTGCCTTGGCCCAAGTTCAAAAGATTGGCAAATATGTGTTTTAAATTAAAGGGGTTATGTATGTATTTTCTTAGAATGATTCCCCACTTTTACTATTTCGATCAAACCGCCAACTAGCTGTCTTTCTATCAGATCAGATAGATGCATACCGTTGGGAACCCCGCTCCATCAATAGCCTGCTAAAGTTGCTCGGTGTGCGGCTGGCTGACTTAGCTCTGCCATTTCCAGGAACACTCCTCCTGGCTAAACAACATGTACCTATAGCTTTTAGTATTTTCAGGGTGAGGTTGTGACCACTTGCAGACTAACTCACCCCATATTTACTGCCACCTCTAATTTAGAAAAGGCATAGTGCTGCCTAGGAGGTCCGAGAGTAACCTGCCTGGGGCTGTTCCACAGATACCAGGGGCAGATGGCAGAGCTCCCCTCTGACTCCGTTTCATGTAGCACAGCCTTGGTGTGGGGGACAGGAGAGGCAGGAAAGAAGAAAAGTAATTTTGAGAGCATGGGCCCTTCACCCGCTATTTGTGGGTAGAGAGATAAACCTCTGTGAATAACAGATATTTTATTGGAATGAGTATGGGTACAAATGGACATCTTTTCTGTGCTGTCTTAGAAGGTAAAGATCAGTACTCTTATCTATTGGAAATGGTCAAGACAAAACAAAACAAAACAAAACAAAACAAAACAAAAAACAGCCCTCTTGCATGCTCACATAATCAAGAAACCACAGGAAGAAATCTAAATCTGTTAGCAGCTTGCTGGGAGAACCGCATTCGGGCCAGAGTTATTAATACATTTCAGGGTAAGCCGACTATAGCAGGATGACTCCTTTTTCTATGTTTAAACACCATGTTTCCAAAGAGTCAAGCTTTGTGAAATTGTAAAGCATGCAGAGAATGAGCAGCCCTTCAACATGAGAGCATTTTACAGAACTGGCCCTGCACTGACTCATGAAGAGTTGAGAGGTTGTATTTCCCTCCATTCCTTTGGAAACCTCATGCCCCTTGCTCATGCCCTTGCCAAATTTGATCCAGCGTTAGAGTTACCTGGGTGCTTCAGTATTTTCACTGCTAGAGAGTAAGCTCCTTGAGGCCAGGATGGATCTGAGTCCCCACACTGTGTAGCAGAGAATGTAAGTGAAGGGTGGTTGCACAATTTGTGTTTGTGGAATGAATGGATGAATGGATGAATGAGAAGGAGGTGGTAAGGAGATACCCCAGATGAAGGAGACTGGACTGTAGCCACGTTCAAATCCCACCCAGCAAACACTGCACTGCAGGCAATTTTGCCTTTTCCTGTAACCCATGGCAGAGACCAGGACAGGGACAGAGACCTGGACACTTTGTCCTTGCCCCTTCCCCCAAGTCAGAATATGGTGCTAATGAATGGTTGAGCAGCTGCTGAGAAAAGGGTAAAATAAAAATTCCATGGATAGTTACCTCTCCTTTATATCTAATACTATTTATATTTTATATACTTAGATTAAAAGATACCTAATTAATTTCAGTGGGGAATTTTTGTTATAGGAGACTTTAAAAGTAACGACATATTTTTTCCTTCCACTTGTAAGAGCAGTCTGGACTTGTTGAAGATAATTTGACCAATATGGAATAAGATAAAAAAGAAATCAAAGTTCATCATCTTACCACCCAAGATTACCACAGTTGACGTACATCTTTTTGTTGTTGTTTTTGTTTGTTTGTTTTGTTTTTTGAGAGAGGCTCTCTCACTCTCACCCAGGGTAGAGTGCAGAGCTGCCATCATAGCACCAGGCTCCAGCCATCCTCCCACCTGAGCCTCCCGAGTGGCCTCGACTGCCAGCATGTGCCACTACGCCTGGCTGATATTTTTAATTTTATTTATTTATTTATTTTTTGCAGAGACAAGGGTCTCTCTACATTTGTCCCGGCTGGTCTCAAACTCCTGGACTCAAGCCATCCTCCCACCTTGGCCTCCCAAGGATTACAGGTGTTTGCCACCACAGCAGCTTAACATCTTGAAAACATCAATTTCAGTCTTTTGTCTCTACGTTGTTTGGTTTCATAATTGGGATCACATTATACATTAGACTTTGTGTACCACCCTCTTTACCTGATCTTTTCAGTATTTACCATGCCATTATAGCCCTTGGAAACATAATTCTAATGGCTAGCTAATGTTCTATCACTGTACTGTAAAGTATTTAACAATTTTTCTAAGTTTCTTACATTGTAAATGGATACTATCATTTAAAAAATAATTTAATGTATACGTTTACATAGTAGGCATTGTGTTTTGGTTCTTTATGGCTTCTTACAAGGGCGGCAATCCCTTTCCTCTTTCTTTTGATCCTTTGAGGCAACCCTTTTTAACTGATTATTATGAATCATGTCTTTTAATAACATGCTTATATTGCTACATCTCAAAGCTTCAGTTTTGGATACTATTGGCATCCTCGATGGAAGGTAAGCATTCAGCTCTCTCACTGCCCCACTCTCACCCCCACCCCCACCCCCACCCCCACCCCCAGTCTTCAACACCCACACACCCTTCCCATCCTGCTTTCTTTCCACTTCAGCTGTCTAGTAACTTTGACGCAATCAGCATTCAGTATTTACGTTATCATGTGCATGCATCTTAGTCAGCTTGGGCTGCTACAATAAAATATCATGGACAGAGTGGCTTATAACTCACAGTTCTGGAGATCAAGGTGCTGGCAGATTCAGTTCCTGATGAGACTTGCAGATGGCTGCCTTCTTGTTGTGTCTTCACATGGTGGCAAGAGGGAGCCCTGGTGTCTCTTCTCTAATAACCTCATCCAAACCTAATCACCTCCCAAAGACCCCGCCTCCTAATACCATCACACTAGGGGTGAGTGCTTCCACATATGAATTTGGAGGGGAGACACAAACATTCACCATGGAAATTCTATTCACTGCTAAGACACATGATATACTATGATGGCATTTCTCTTCTTGCCCATCTTTTTGTTTCCATAGAGTTAAAAATTGCTCAGGATCCTGAGGAGCCAGGCAGCAGCTGGATGGCAGAGGCCTGGCTGCCACAGGTGAGCCTCCAGGTTGCTGACGCTGTGTGTGAGCTGCAGCCGCTCCTGGTACCCTGCACCCACCTTTCCACTGTACAGGAATATGGCTGCTGCTCCACCTTCACCTTTTCAGACTCATGCAAGGTGTCTCTTTGGCCAAGGCCAAAGGGAGGGAGTTCTGGGGGGACTAGTCATACTCTGTACCCAGTGCACTATGTCATCCGGGGGTCACCTTTCATTACCCAGATGAGTCCTTTTGCCCTTTTTCTTTTGCTTTAGATCCCATTTTCTGGGAAGCTCATGTGTTCCTTTTTATTGGTTTATATTCTTGTTTCTGTTGAGCACATCTTCAGGAACAATGACAGAACAACTGGAATTCGTAGGCCGTGAATGTTTTGAGGTCTCGAATGTCTTAAAATGTCTCCATTCTATCCCCTTCTTTATTCATAGTTTGGATGGATATAAAATTCTAGGTTAGAGATCATGTTCTTTAAGATTTCTAGCCTTCTGTGTTGACAACGGGAAGTGCTAAGCCATCCTGATTGCTGGTCTTTGTATGTAATCTGTTTTCTGTTTGTTTTTTCTTTTCTCCATAAGCTAATAGGGTCTTCGTTCTCAAATTTCTGAAATTTTATGATGATGTAGCACAGTTTGGTTCAATTTTCACCCACTGTGTTGGGTGCTCAGTGGGCCCAATTTTTATTGATGAGATCCCCACCTTCATTTACTCTGTCCTCTCTCTGTGGGACTGCTGTTAATGCAGATATTGAAGCTCTGGAGCTGGGTTCTCATTTTTTCCTATGCTATTTTCTGTTTCTGTTTGGTAGTCTTTTTCCCTCCTCTACTTTCTGGGAAATTTCCTCAGCTTTACTTCAAAACCCATCTATTGAATCTTTAATTTCTGCTATAATTTCTTAATTTCCCAAAGACCTTTTTGTTCTCTAGTCATTCCTCAAAATTAATGTGTATGTGCATGTGTGTGTGTGTGTGTGTGTGTGTGTGTTTGCTCTTTTCTCTTAGATGCAAGATTTTCTCTTATCTTTCTGAGGACACAATGCCAGTGTCATTGCAAGTCACTTTTTTCTGTTTTTGTTTCTATGTTTCACATTTGAAGCTTTATCCAGGTATCTGGTTATCTCCTATCATCTCATGTTTAAGAATGAAAGATTAAACATCTTTTTGGCATTTCGGAGGTTTGTTGACTTCAGGCTCTGTTTTAGGGTGACACAGCAGAGCCACATCTTTGGGAACTCACATAATTGGTATCCTCATTATTTTCCTCATGGGATGGCCAGTTTGCTCCCTTCGTGAGTATGAGCTTGACTGCTAGTGGGTCGAGAGCTACCTGGGAGAAAAAGCTGGGGGTCTCCACACTTGGGGTGCCAACATTCCCATTGCACCCTGATTCCCAATGGCACCTCTGTCTTCAGCCATGCCTGGCATCCTTCAGTCTTGAGAACCCTCACAGAATCTACCCTGAATCTCCTCCCACCCTCCCTTTCCCCCCAGTCCTGGGGTTGCAAAGAAGAAGGAACAGGCTGAGGGTCAGGGACTCTGCTTCTTCAGTGGCCCCCTCAGCACCTCACGGAATGAACCAATGAAGCCCAAGCTTCTGTTTTTAGCCCCTCCTCCGCCCTGCTTTCTCCTCTTTTCCTTAGAAAAAAAAATTTTTAACTTCATTCAGAGAGAGGAACTTTGTATACTTGGGAGGAAAAGTGGCTACAAACTGCCAGGGCTTTTTAAAGGGCTGAGTAGGACAAAACTGCACGCTCACCACAGGTGACCTTAACACCTAACACCTTCTTTAGTATTTTGCAGAATTCCAGCTAAGCAGCCTGTATTTGACAACATTGTCTTAGTCCAGTGGATGCTTCACATGGTTTCTCTGCTTCTAATGACATCAATTTATCTCAAGCCATTAGTGCCTTCTTTCAGCAAGCAACTACCCAATAAGGACATCCGCTTCCTTCTGCGCTTGGTATCAGCCAAGGGATTAACCTGTGCAGAGATGTCTTGTTAGTCATCCAGTTACTGCTTCACCAAAGTAAGGTCAAGTTTGCAGCAGGCTTTTACAAAACTATGTTTTTATTGTCGGCATAGGATGCATTTTCTTACACGTACAATGAATGGTTCACTTTAGAAGCACATCTGACCACTGGGAGGGTTTGTGGAAGGCATCAGTGTACTTGGGTTACTGATGACTGAATAATGAACAAATACATTATTAGAAAAGCAGAGTGTGCATGTTCTGGTGATGTAGCAATAAAGCAATTCTTTGACATACACATGAGTATTTACACGTTTATGTTGAAAAGTGCAGCGTAATCTCTTTCCAATCATTCTTAATGGCTTTTTATCACCATTTCTGGCTTGTACTAAAGTTGGAGGTTCGAAAGTAAGTTACAGTTATTTTGCTCCTCAGTCTTGAGCAACAACGGAGATATTCCAGTTCTGAGCTTGCCGGATAGTGCAACAAGCCAGCTAGAAGTTAAGTATCTTAAGGACAAATTTGGTATACATTGTTTACCAACCAGCAAGCCTTTCAGCTCTACAATAAATGAATTTTTAAATAAGCCATTGAAATCCATCAGATTCTCTCCTGCTAGACAATAACGGTCTCCCCCAGGTGAAAAGACAGGCTTTCTTTCAGTGGGATTGCCCACCAGCCATTACTTTAGGAAAATGGAGATGAGAGACACAAGGATCCTGGGTGGAGATGAGGTGAGACACCCACACTGTGGTGAAGACCCAGTGGCCAAAATTCAATTTGAAAACCCTGATATGGCTGTGTCCTGGGCCTGTTCTCCTAGAGCAGGACCTCCCTGCGGTTTGGACTCTTCTCTCTCAGGTTGAACCTCTTTCCTCAGCACTGGTGGTTCCTATCCATTGAGCAAGGGGGAAGGCATTCGTTGTCTGGGTGATGTTCAAAAACAGAACTGTGTTCTTGAGCCAGTTTCTATATTAAGTACAACCAAGTTCTCACTAGTGACCTTGAACAAAACAGAAGTAACCTTTGTTCTTCTGGCCAGTTCCAAGTCCTCGGAACCTACAGCCACAAGCCACACATTTCTGAACAGGTTCCCCAGCACCCAGAGCCTGTGTGTGCCTTCCCCAGTTCACTGGCAGAGACCCTGCTGTGGTGTTGCAGACACATGGGTGAGAGGCGTGCAGGGCACGCAGCCAGACGCAGGGCTCTAGATCCCAGCCCCAGCATGGGTGTGGCGCAGGCAAGTAACTTAATGTCTTTGCTCCTCATTCTCCTCGTCTACAAATAAAGGGAGTAATATAACTCAGAGAATTATGGTGGGAACAAATGTGTTAATACATTTGACCCTTGAACAACATGGGTTTGAACTACTGGGTCCACGGACAAGTGGATTTTCTTCCTTCTCTGTCACCCAAGACAGACACAGCAAGATCAACCCCTCCTCCACTTCCTCCTCAGCCCACTCAGTGAGAAGACAGCAAGGATGAAGTTCTTTATGACGATCCACTTCCCCTTAATGAGTAGTAATTATATTTTCTCTCCCTTATGATTTTCTCAATAACATGCTCTTTTCTCTAGCTTGCTTTATTGTAAGAATACAGTATATACGCCGGGCGTGGTGGCTCACAACTATAATCCCGGCACTTCAGGGGGCTGAGGTAGGTGGATTATTTCAGGTCGGGCGTTCGAGACCAGCCTGGCCAACACGGTGAAACCCTGCCTCTACTAAAAATACAAAAATTAGCTGGGTGTGGTGGTGAGCACATGTAGTTCCAGCTACTCGGGAGGCTGAAGCAGGAGAATCACCTAAACTCAGGAGGTGGAGGTTGCAGTGAGCAGAGATCAAGTCACTGCACTCTAGCCTGAGCAACAGAGCAAGACTCTGTCTAAAAAAAATACAGCATATAATACATATAACTTATAAGATATGTGCTAATCAACTGTTTATGTTATCCATAAGCCTTCTGGTCAACAATAGCTTATTAGCAGTTAAGTTTTTGAGGAGTTGAAAGTTATGCATGGATTTTCAGCTATGTAGAGGTTGGTGCCCCCATCCTATGCTGTTCAAGGGTCAAGGGATATATGACGTGTGTCTAGCATGCATGGGTCATCTTAAACAGTGTTAGCATTCGTATCCCTGTTATTTTCTTCACAGGTGTGGTAGGTGGTATTATTTTACCAACCTTCTCACTCTCCTTCCCATGGGACTTTGAAGTTCTTCCACCAGAGGTGGAATGTGCTTCCTCATCATTTGATTTGAGGTTTGAGCATGCGAGTTGCCTTGGTCAGTTGTGTGTGATTAAAGGATACATGCCATTCCCTAGCCTAGGCCTCCCGAGGTTAGCGTGTTTCCACATGTGCTCGTGAGCTTCAAACATCATCTGTGAGAGCAGGCCTGGGACCCAGCTGGTGCAGGGAGCAGGGGAGACACTGAGGCAGGGAGGCAGGGCTGGCTCAACCTGCTGCTCAGAGCCAAGCCCTACTGGCCAGTGGCCTCCCAGCCAGGCCATGCCTAGACAAGCACACACGTGAGTGAGAATAAATGATTATGTGAAGCAGTGAGTTTGGAGTGGCATTTTATTTGGCGTAATCGTGGCAGTTGCTGGCAGATACAACAGGAGAGTTAATGGGGTGGAAGTTCATGAACTGTTATGGAGGGACACAGGAGTGGAAAGAATGGGATACAATTCCCACTGCCCCCCATGGAAACTCGGGTGTGAAAAGGTGGGATGACCGGTTTGTGGTCTGTAATTTGGAGACAGGAAGCTGACTTCAGGAGGTTTGCCTCCTGCCTTCCATGCAAAGCATGGCACCAGGGAATATCTAGTTGCTCTGAATGTGCTGAGTGTAGTTTCCTCGGTGTTTCTCTATCTTGACTTATTCTCCCATTGTTTCTCTTAGCAGCACAGAAAGGGCTCTCTCCCTTGAGTCACACCCTGTAGAACTCTTCCCTTTCTCTGCTTGCCAAAGGCTCATACCAGAAATAACAGGTCAGAGTGCAGATACTGGAAGTGCTGCGTTTCTTTGGTCATGCCCCGAATGTGTCACAACTTTTCTAAAGCTCTGGGGGAAGCTGAATGAGTGAACCTCTTTGATGTGATCCTGAGGCTCCCTGGAGTCATAGGCTTGGTGCCTGGGCAGCCCCTGTCACTGCTGTCCATCAGCTTCTGAATGAGAGAGAAAGAGAGAGAGGGTGGTGGAAGCAACAAGAGACCCTGGGAATCCCAGGAACTCTGGTGTGTGAGGTCAGTGGATATTTTAGTGTATCATGATATCACCTGTGAGGACATGAGACCCTTGGAATCTTAATAGCATATTAATGATGCATTCAGTCTCTGGGTACCCACACCTGCACTAACCAGTTCTTAGGAGCAGAAACCATGAGGCTGGAAGGGGGGAAGACACCTGTTGTTAGGCTGAGCATGGCAGTCCTCACTGTTGTGTATCCTACTGTCTTTGCCTTTGAAATAATGCACTGGGGACCGGGCGCAGTGGCTCACGCCTGTAATCCCAGCACTCTGGGAGGCCGAGGCAGGCGGATCACGAGGTCAAGAGATTGAGACCATCCTGGCCAACATGGTGAAACCCGTCTGTACTAAAAAAATACAAAAATTAGCTGGGCGTGGTGGCGCATGCCTGTAGTCCCAGCTACTCGGGAGGCTGAGGCAGGAGAATTGCTTGAACCTAGGAGGTGGAGGTTGCAGTGAGCCAAGATCGTGCCACTGCACTCCAGCCTGGCACCTGGTGGCAGAGCAAGACTCTGTCTAAAAAAAAAAAGAAATAATGCACTGGGATTTTACCTGAGATGGTGGAAATTGTGGTGGAGGTGGAGAGAATTCTAGTTAAACGGCAGGGAGGTGCAGCCTTGACTTTGCAGTCTCGCAGATCTCTCGTTGACAGTAATGATGCTTGCTTAGAAAAAGGCATTTGCACTAGGAAGCATTTTCTTAAAATCAGACCATTGCTCAGAATTAGAATTAATAAAGGATAGAGTCAGGCAGATTAGGCCATCCTATCCATGATAACTTTAGTGAAATGGAGCCACATATAAGAGCTCAGTGTGGGGGTTTCCATTACGGAGATGATAAGGAGAAGGTAACTTCCACTGGCAAAAAGACCCAACACTCAAGATGCTCAGAGAAGGACGGAGGAAGCGGGAGCAAAGCTGTCTGGAGAATCACCAAAGTGAGGTCTCATTGCCTTGTCCAGGAGCCTGGATGGAAACCACCTGCTAACCAGCGTGCACTGTGGCCCCCAACCCACACCCAGTACAAATAAGATCCTGTTATCCTTCTGTCCCCTACCCTCCTGATTAAACTCCTTCAGAGGCTCCCCGTTGCCTGAACCAAGATCTTCCCTCTGCCTGTAACATTCAGTGTTTGCTGACCCTTGCTCTCCGCTCCCCTTCACTCTGCATGCTTCTCCTAACCTCCTGTTGAGCCGTATACTCTAGCTATGCTCCCACGGCCACAGGCCCTTAGCACGCCCTTTCCCTCTTGTCTGGATTACACATCTCCATCCCCTTTCCACTGGCACTGTAACTTATCCTTCAGGCACTGGCTCAGTTCTGATGTTACTTAGACAAGCTGCTCAGACCCTCAGGGCAGGTTCCCTGATGAGAGCACGTACAGCACCACTTGTCCTACATGGATTACACATTTGCTGGTTGGATTACATTTCTCTCCCAGTGAAATTCTATTAGGAGAGTAAGTGTTTGCTCACCACTGATCACGTCCCTAGCACCAGGACAGTGGTGACACGTAGCATTCACTCAGTAAACATTTGCAGAATAAGTGGAAGAGAGTTTAGCCAAAAATGCATCTAGAACCTGTGATTGTAGTCACAGAGGCATATGTTCTAGATCAGATCAGATCAGACAAGTCACCAGTTATGACAGGAGGGTGTTTAGTGTAATGGTTTATAGCCATGATCGAAGCCTGGGTTCAAATTCCTTCTCAATAACACTCTGGCTGCACGTCCTTGGGCAAACTGCAGAACTGCCCTAAGCCTCAGTTTTCCCACTTGAAAATAGGAACAGCAGTGGCTGACTCAGGCTTGGTTTGCATTAGATACCCACATCAGATGCTCAGCCCAGCACTCATCTGTGTGTGGTGCTGGTCCTGTTGTGTGTCTCAGGTGTGGTGTGCTGAGCTCCAAGGATTCACCAAGTTTTGAATGAAATAGATCAATTTTGTTGTTATAGAGCAAAGAGGTGTGAGGAGTTGTTTTTGCTCAGAGCCTATGTCTAGACCCTTGAGATGAGTAAAGTGTCTCTGAACATTCCGATGTTGCTGATCCTAGGAAGGTGATAAGCAAGTCTGTACCATCACCCTGAAATCTACAAGTTGGCTTCTCCAAGATGCCTGCCACTGCAAGTGCCTCCTTCCCCAGGGGAAGAACACCCCATGCAGGTGATCTTGGGCGAGGATTCTCTGTGGTCAGACTCAAGCCACATACCCTTTGGTTTATTTCAGTTTGGAGAGAAATTTGATGTGCTGGTTTAATTTTGGGCTCACTGATTTTTGCCAATATGTAATTCCTACTCAGTTCATACTAACTTATAAAGAAAATCTATCATTCTATCCATCTCTCCATGCATCCATCTTCCTAACTGTCTGGAAAATAAACTAAAACACCTTTGGCTTCTTCTGTACATGGTACAATAAAAGGAAAATCACATTAGGATTTGCTCCCTCTGGGGTCCTGGGATTTGTTACTGAGTTTTGGCTCCTGTTTAAACTTTGATTCAAGAGGCTCTCCATAATGGAGACAGTTCTGAAATCACCTAAATCAACACAGTCAGTGTCTGCATTCTCAGCAACAGAGCTCTCCATGAGCAGAGTTACAGAGCCCAGGGAAAACAGGTGGTAAAGAAGTGGGGGTGAAGTTTCAGGACAGTGTGTTGTTTGAACAGGCAACCGTTTGGGACATGTTTTACACTCTACTTTTCTTGATTGTTTGTTGTCTTTGATAACATTACTGTTAGTACTGGAATGGGTGTTCTGATGGGAGGCATGACATGTTAGAAAGACGTGGAAACTTATAAAACACCATTTGCAAAAATAACAGAGAAGCCCGAGTGCAGCGCACACAGGCAGAGTAAACAGCAGAGACAGTTTCCAGCTCCGCTAAAAGACTGGCCGTTAAAGAGAACTCAAAGACAAGCCACCACAGGCACCTTACCGTAACCCTTCCCCCGTTTACAAAACAGAGATCAAACGAGGGAGGCCAGGGTTAGAATTACGTGTAACAGCCTCTCCATTTGGGTTCCAGTAGAGGAAGTCAAGTGGTGGTTAAAGGGATTAGAGCTATTTTTAATGAAAGCAAAGAAGAAAACCCTTTGGAGTTGTAGACTCCCAGGTGAACAATGATTACTTGTCAGGTGACCTCTGCCCCAGATGGAAGAGAGAGAATACCACAATCTGAACAATTTTATTGGACCCTGATGGAAAGAAGAAACTCCACAATGAGATTAACAGTAATCTAACAATGAGGAATTGGTGGATGGAGGTGTGACAACACCAGGCCGTCAGGAGCCTGCCTGAATTCATGCCAAATGCATATGATTTTCCATGAGGTGGCTGTGGTTAACAATAGCTGCCTCAGGGAGCATTATTAGTTTTACCAGGGAAGGTGTTAGTCCAAAAGTCATAGCCAGTATAGTTTTGTGAAAAGCTATAGCATTTTGCAAAGGAGAAGCTTGGACATTCCAAGGGCAGATTAGATTGGAGAGAAATTTGATGTACTGATTTTTGCCAATATGTAATTCCTATTCAGTTCCTACTAACTTATAAAGAAAATCTATCATTTTATCCATCTATCTATCCATCCATCTTCCTATCTGCAGAATTAATGCCTTTGGCTTCTTCTGTATATGGTACAATAAAAGGAAAATCACATTAGGATTTGCTCACTCTGGGGTCCTGGGATTTGTAAGTGGGGGCACCTGGTGGCAGAAATGCTCAGACCAAGGCTGAAAGACCATCATGACACGTCACAGGCAAGGAATCCAAACAGTGCAGGCACACCCAGGTGACTCCCCAGCTTCAGGAGGGTCCTGGGGTGCCGGATGGGCCATAGGGGCTGCCTCTGAAGCAGAAACTATTTCAAACTCATTTACCAGCAAAAGGGGAAGTACTGGGGGACGGTGGGAATGCTTCTTGGGCCGGAGCTGTGCAGAGGCTCAGAGTCCCTGGGGATAGAATAAGGCGGCTGCCTGGGCTGTCCATGGCTGTGGCACATTGGTGAGTGCTTACCAAGTGATAAGCAACACCGATCAGCAGGGTGTCTGTGTGAAAAGCGCTGGCAAAGAGGGACTTTCTCTCAGAATGAGTTCTGACATGCGATAGGTCTCCGCCATTGCTGAGGAGTCTGGGGAGAAGATGGCTGGCAGGTACAGGAAAGGAAACTGGCCTCGCAGGCAGGGTGTGTCCATTACCAGGCCCCCAGGGCCACAGCGGGAGGGAGCCAGGAACTCACCTCAGATCCAGCGCAGCAGACAAATGGGTTAAGAAATTCGAACAAAGTCGCTTTAAGGATTGTCTTTCCTTCGAAGGGGAAGAGGATCTGCGAGGCGTGATTTTTCACCTTCCACCAGGGATTGAGAAGTGTCCCGCAGGGTTGAAAGGGACCCTGGAGCCAAGCAGGAGTGCAACTTTTAGATGGGCCTTCGCATGTGGCTCTTACACAAGCGGCCCTTTGACCTATACAGAGTTTACACAATTGGAAGGCTTTCTGGAAAATGTGCCCCAGAGCCATGTGCCCCGGCTTGTTTGTTGTATCTGGCAGGCAGCGTGGTGCTGTGCGTTCCACATCTAGGGTGCGCCACACTGTCCCCTACTGCCCTTCAGCCTGGATCCTGGCGCAGTGGCTGGAACCCAAGCAGAGGAGCAGAGGCCCAGGCATGCGAAAGGGGGTGCCTGCAGTTAGGGATTGGTCCGGGAACACAAACACCAAACGCCTCAATAACCTGCAACTATGGTTCCACCAGCCCAATCACGCTCCAGCTACCTTCCCCAGGGAGAGCAGTGTCACTGCACTCAGGTATCAGGGCAGTTATGTGAACAGGGTTGCCTCATTTCTCCAGTGTTCTTGGGGAGCCAGGTGCTCATAAAGCTATTTTAAATCTCATCTCAGTGATTTTAATTTTTCTTTTATTATTTTGTGCATACAAATTTTCTACAATGAACATGTATTATTGTTGTAATTAGAAAAAGAGTAATTTTTAAAACTGCCTAGTTCTGTTTCCTCGGTTGTATTTGTATTTTGGGCACTGAAGTTTGAGGTCGTTCAGTGCAGGGGACAGCAGTTCTGTGTCCTGTGCATCCACAGGGCACCTCTTGTTAGCACAGCCTGTGCCGTTGCAGGCATTCATGATGACAGCACTCAGTCATCATAAGGCGACCCATGCTATGTGTGTTTTGGTTAGAAGCGCAGAATCATTCTGTACATATTATCAAGGTTTTCATCAAAACAGTGATTATTTTAATCCTAGGATAATTCTTTTGTTTGTTTTTCTTTTTTTGAGATGGAGACTCCCTCTGTCACCCAGGCTGGAGTGTAGTGGTGCCATCTCGGCTCACTACAACCTCTGCCTCCCAGGTTCAAGTGATTCTCCCGCCTCAGCCTCTTGAGTAGCTAGGATTACAGGCACTTGCCACCACACCCAGCTAATTTTTGTATTTTTAATATAGATGGGGTTTCACCATGTTGGTCAGGCTGGTCTCAAACTCCTGACCTCATGTGATCCACCTGCCTCAGCCTCCCAAAGTGTTGGAATTACAGGTGTGAGGCACCGATACCAGCCAATAATCCTTTTTTAAAAAATAGATTTAGTGGGTACAAGTGCAGTTTTGTTACATGGATCTGTTACATGGCTTTGTTCATTTCTTTTTACTTTTTTCTCTAATCTTGCCTTCTCATTTTATTTCATTGAGTTGATCTTCAATCTCTGATATCCTTTCTTCTGTTTGGTCAATTTGGCTATTGAAACTTGTGTATGCTTCGTGAAGTTCTGGTGTTGTGTTTTTCAGCTCCATCAATTCATTTATATTCCTGTCTAAGCTATTTATTCTTGTTAGCATTTCGTCAAACCTTTTTTCAAGGTTCTTAGTTTCTTTGCATTGGGTGAGAACATGTCCTTTTAGCTCAGAGAAGTTACTACCCATCTTTTGAAGCCTGTTTCTGTCAATGCATCAGACTCATTCTCCATCCAGCCTTGTTCCCTTGCTAGAGAGGAGTTGTGATCCCTTGGGGGAGGAGAGGTGTTCTGGTTTTGGGTGTTTTCATCCTTTTTGCACTGGTTTCTTCCCATCTTTATGGATTTATCTACCTGTGGTCTTTGTAGTTGGTGACTTTCAGATGGGGTCTCTGAGTGGATGTCCTGTTTGTTGATGATGAAGTTATCTCTGTTTCTTAGTTTTCCTTCTAACACTCAGGCCCCTCTGCTGTAGGACTACTGGAGGTCCACTCCAGACTCTGCTTGCCTGGGGATCACCTGCAGTGGCTGCAGACCAGTAAGGGTTGCTGCCAGTTTCTTCTTCTGCTATCTTTGTCCCAGAAGGATACCCGCCAGATGTCAGCTTGAGCTCTCCTATATGAGGTGACTCTTTGGATATACGGGGGTTGGGGAGTTGCTTGAGGAGACAGTCTGTCCCTTATAAGAGCTCAAGTGCTGAGCTGTGAGCTCCGTTGTTCTGTTCAGAGCTGCTGGGCAGGTATGTTTAAGTCTGTTGCGTTGGAACTCATAACCGCCTTTTTTTCCCAGGTGCTGTGTCCCGGGAAGGTGGGGCTTTATTTATAAGTTCCTGTCATGCTTCTGCCTTTTTTCAGAGGTGTTGCTGTGCTGCAGTGGACTCTGCCCAGCTGCTGTGTGAACTTCCTTGCAGTTTTGTTTATAGGGGTATAGTTAGAACTGCCTCAGTAATGGTGGTCTGCCTCAGTAATGGCGGACTGCCTCGGTAATGGTGGACTGCCTTGGTAGTGGTGGACTGCCTTGGTAATGGCGGACACCCTTCCACCCACAAAGCTGGACTGTCCCAGGTCCAGCTGTGCTTGCTGTGAAACTCAATCCAGAGCGTTTCAGATTGCTGGTCTTTGTGGGGGTGGGACCAGCAGAGCCAGATCACCTAGCTCCCTGTTTCAGTCCCCTTTTTTTCAGTTGAACAGGCAATTCTGTCTCCCAGGCGTTCCAGTCACCAGTAGAACTGGTGCCTAGATTTGCGTGAGTTTTTGTGCAGCAACCCGCTGCGCTGGCTGAAACAGCTGCGCTGGAGGCCCATGGCACTTTTCCACCTGGGAATCTCCTGGTCTGTGGGCAGTAAAAATTCATTTGGAAATGCGGTGATCACTCACCCTCTGTGTTTTCGCTGGGAACTGCAATCCTGAGCTGTTCCTATTCAGCTGTCTACTGCTTTTATTTCTGGGTAAAATGGTGTTGTTGGTTTCAAGAAGATAACATAGATGTTATTGTGAATGTACAAAAACTTTTTTTACACCCTTGTTCTATAAAAAGACGAAATATAAATGTAAGTCTATAAAAACCTGGTGTAAGTTTGCAAAGAGTCATCAGTCTCTTTGAATCTTTTCATAGCTCCTTTTGAAAATTTCAAAACTTTGCAAGTAGATTCTTAAATACAAGGTATTGGGGTTGAAATCATTTTTACAAAAATTCTAACAATGAGAAAATTACAGCAGGGAGGCGGTTCTGGTCTAGTCAACTCCCCTCTTGTCTTTAGCCTTCAAGCTGCCTTAATTATTCCTGGGCTTGGGCCAAGCTAACTTTGGGAGACATTTAGTGTACAGTTTAAATGATAATAGATTTTCCCCAAAAGCCAACCACCTTTGTAAAGCAGTGATGAGAGACCACCAGGCTAGGAGGATGAGAGGGGCCTGAGTTCTGTTAAGGTGCAGACATCAATGACTGTCAGCCATTATTCCAGAAGTCATAAGATATGCAACTTCTGCAATTACTCCTGCAGATAACACCACTGTTGCAGAACCTAATATTGGCCTTTTGAGATGTCTTTTCAAGCTTTATGCATGTCTGACGATGGAAGACTCCCACCAACCACTCCTGTGGCCCCACAGGGAAGTGACTCAGCATGAATGAGGACCATTTCCCACACCCTTGTGATTGCATCCCCCAACCAATCAGCAGCAAGCACCCGTTGCCCAGCCACCCACTGCCCAGCCACCCACTCTCTTCCCCAAACTATCCTTGAAAAACCCTAGCCTCCTAATGTTCGGGGAGGCTGACTGGAGTAATAAAAAACTTCAGTCTTCCAGCTCTACATGTGTAAAAATCTTTCTCTATCGAAATTCCCCTGCCTTGATAAATTGGCTCTATCCGGGCAGTGAGAAATAAGAACCAACTGGGCAGTTACAGGGTGAACTCAGATATCCCTGGCCCCACCCACTGCAGATGACAGAAGTCTGTCCTCGTCCCCATTCCATCCACACCACAGGCTCAGGGGCCTCTGTCCTCTCAGAGAAGCTGTCATGATGATGAGAAGCCCTGGGAGAGCGGCGAAGCCAGTCTTCCAAGGGGCATCTGGTTCAGGTGGGGAGAGGGAAAATTTCCACCAAAATTGAGGAGAAAGGTAGAGCAACAACACAGAAACCCTCCTGGAAGGTGGGCCACCCTGTCAGCCCAGTGGCAGCAAGTGGTCTGAGAAATGGCCAAGTTAACTGGAAGGAAAACAGAGATGCAGTCATAGGCTACATACCCAAGACATCAGGTCAGCAGCCCCAATCCAGTGCCATACCTCCACCCACCAGCTCCTGTTGCCCAGCGTTCAACTTCACCTCTGAAGACTGATGCCTGAACCTAGAGATGATGTGGGCCGGAGACAGGCATGTCCACCAGCAAAGAGGCACCTCAGGGTGTCTAGTTAATCCTACATCCTTCTAGGTGACAGGTGGTGGGAGGCTTGGCCCGGCTAGTTAGGACTGTGGGCCCCAGCCTTGGGCATGTGCACCCAGGGGCACACCTTCACTGGAAGAGGGGAAGAAAATATTGGCACTTCAACTTATATTCATTGTTTATTGATATTTTAAATTGATATGCTTTTTTAACTTCTTTTATGGTTGCAAAATATATATAGCATATAATTTACCATATTAGCCACTTTTAAGTGTAGAATTCATTGGCATTAATTACATTCACAATGTTGTGCAGCCGTGGCCTCTACTTCCAGAATATTTCATCACCCCAGATGGAACCTCTGCCCATTAATCTATGAGTCCTTATTCCCCCTCTTCCTGGCTGCTGGTAACCATTCCCTCTGTGAACTGGTCTCTATGAATTTGACCTTTCTAGATAGTTTACATACATACAATCATACAATATTTGTCCTTTTGTGACTGGCTTGTTTCACTTGGGTTTTCAAGACTCACCCATGTTGTAGCGTGTATCGAAATTTCCTTCCTTTTTAAGGCTGAATATTCCATTGTGTGAGCATACTGCACTTTATTTATCTGTTACACTGTTGATAGACTTTCAGTTGTTTCTAGCTTTATGAATGCTGCTGCGCTAATCACTGGGGTATCTATTTTGAGTATTTTCAATTCTTTTGGGTATATATTTAGAAGCAGAGTTTCTATTCTTTTTTATCTTTAAAAGTATCTGTTTTTGTGTTTCAGAACATATACAATAGGTTAGTAGAACAGTAAAGATATGATTTATAATGATGCACATATTTTGGGGATCCCAAAATATTTTCTGTGAAAAGTCCATTATAAAAAATAAGGACATCATTAGGTTAGAGCTTTATGTAGAGATTCTGGTGGTCACATGGTTAATTCCCAGATTTCTAGTTTTGCATAGAGATGGGGGATAATGTGTCCCAGCTGACGTCCTCATCCTGATGTAATTGTTAGCAGTGCTCCTTCACCCTTACCAAGGCCTGCCCTCCCTGGGAAAGCAGAAATGCATGCAATTCAGAGCAGGTGGGAAGAGAGACCAAGGAGCATTGGCTCAGCACCACCACATGCCTAGAAAAGCAGCTCAGAAAGATCCAGTGTGTGGAAGGCTTTACGTTTTACATTTAAAATTTTAATTCTGTTTATTCTAGAGAAAAGGTCTCACTCTGTCACCCAAGCTAGAGTGCAGTGGCATGATTATAGCTCATTTGAGTTCCTGGGCCCAATGATCTTCCTGTTTCAGCCTCCTGAGGAGCTGGGACTCCAGGCACACACCACCGTGCCTAGCTTTTTCTAAGAGTTGGGGTCTTGCTATGTTGCTCAGGCTGGTCCTGAACTCCTGGGCTCAAGCGATCTTCCTGCTTTTGCCTCCCAAAGTGCTGGGACAATAGCTAAGAGCCATCATACCCGGCCAGCACATATTTAATGGCCACCATTTTTGCTTTTAGAAGAGTATGTCTGAGGTATTGACTGTCCCTTGGGCCCCTCTTCTCTCTAGAGCAAGGGGACCGCAGGTTGGCCATGCACTCATGAGCTCGTGGCTCTGAAGTGAGGAGGCACCCTTAGTGTAGGATACGCTGGATATGTCATGTCACATCCTGAGTGTTTAACACCCTCTAGGTGGGGGAAAAAGCCAAAATGATCTTCTAGAAATAGCTGCTGCTCCTCTCAGTCATATTTCCACAGTTGTCAATTAAAAGCTGCCCAATACTTTTCAAAAACCATTAAAAGCAGTTGAATGTCAAGAAAAAAATAATTATAGCCATAACTTCATCACCCAATCCTATCAAATCATATATAGTTCTGTTTCTACATCCATTTTTATCTATATACATGCTTTCCATAGTTGTAATATTTTCACTGAAAATTACTTTTGAGTAGTTTATCATGTGTCTGCACATTTGTCAGCTTAAATGACTGCATAACTGTCCACTGAGTCAATATGCCATGCTTTATTTCATCCCTGCAGGGTGTTGGATATCACGAACCTCTGAAGAAGGTTTCAGTGAGCCGAGATGGTGTCACTGCTCTCCAGCCTGGATGACAGAGCAAGATTCTGTCTTAAAAAAAAAAAAAAAAAAAAAAAAAACCTCTGAAGGCATTGGCCAGGGGCAGTGGCTTACACCTGTAATTTCAGCACTTTGGAAGGCTGAGGGGGGCAGATCACTTGAGGTCATGAGTTCAAGACCAGCTTGACCAACATGGTGAAATCCCATCTCTACTAGAAATACAAAAATTAGTTGAGCTCGGTGGTTTGCACCTGTAATCCCAGCTACTCGGGAGGCTGAGGCAGGAGAATCACTAGAATCTTAGAGGCAGAGGTTGCAGTGAGCCAAGATTTGCACCACTGCACTCCAGCCTGGGCCACAGAGCAAGGCTCTGTCTCAAACAAAAAACCAAGCCAAACAAAACAAAACAAAAAACAACCTCTGAAGACATCTTGAAGGAGGGTGGGCACCCCTGGGGGACTAGCCTCATCTTGGAGGCATTGCAGAGCTCTCCCAGGCCCAGCTAGAGCCCAGCCCTCTTGTTCCTTTGTGGAGGCTTCAAGCAAAAGCTTTTGAAGCCATAAGGAAAGGTTGGATTTTGAAGACAAAAGTAACTTTCCTCTTTTGAAGGCAGCGTGGAGCCAAGAAAGCCTATGGAGCCTGACATGAAGGCACAGGCTCTGAGCCTGGCACATCCATCCACCTTCTGCTTATGAGAACTTGGGCAGGCCCTAAACCCTCTGAGGCCTCAGCTCCCCTCCTGTAAGTGGTGAAAAACCTCACAGGGTTATTGGCCCTGATGTGGAAAAAGCATCTGGAAGGAAGCAGTGCTGTGTAAGCATCATTATGAGTGGGGACTCAGCAGGACCTAGGCCAGGAACAAGGTCTAGAGTTGATGAGGGCCTGGGCTCCAGGAATGGGCAGGGTGGCTGGGTGGCAGCTCTGCAGCCTGGCATGCTGGCCTCCCTGACATGTGTTTTCCTTCTCCCTGCAGGCTGAGTCCCTGCCAGTCCCCTACTTCTGTCTCTCCCAGAGCTGCTACTCACAGATCCATCCTCAGAGGGAGCACTGGGCTCTTCCAGTTAATGCATGTGTCTTGCTAAGGCAGAGAAGAGCTCAAGGCTTTCCTGCTCCTGTTTTAAAACATACTGGCAGGGCACAATGGCTCACACCTGTAATTCCAGCACTTTGGGAGGTCGAGGCAGGCAGATAACTTCAGCCCAGGAGTTTGAGACCAGCCTGGGCAACATGGCGAAGCCCAGTCTATACAAAATATGCAAAAAATTAGCCGGAGCCTGGTGGTGTATGCCTGTAGACCCCGATACTTGGGAGGCTGAGGTGGGTGGATCACCTGAACCCAGTGGGTTGAGGCTGCAGTGAGCTGTGATGGGGCCACTGCGCTCCAGTCTGGGCAACAGAGTGAGACCCCGTCTCAAAATAAATAAATAAAATAAAAACATATAGGTTGGATTTTAATTGATAAATCATAACTGACACCTGAGCCTCAGGACTAACGGAAAGCATAAAGTGCATGCTGGGCCGCAGTAGGTAGCATGGCCCTCAGCTCCACTGAAGGAAGAGCGCTGTACCAAGAAGATGCACCCTGCTGCAGTACCCTGGCTTCCCCGTGGCTGGGAGACCTGTCTCCTCACGCCACTCTCAGGTTCTCCTGCACAGTGGCTCACGGTGGCTGACATGCTGTATTTGAGGGTGAGAGTCCTTGCGTCATGCTGACCTCCGTTTCAATCTCCTCTGCTGTGCCCCAAGCATCAGCCCCAAGCATCCATCCCAGTGGCCCTCACTAAGAGGACCTCTCTGACCCTTTGAGGGTGGGACATACACCCAAATGAGTAGCGTGAGCAAGAAGGCCCAGCTCTTGCCCTTCCCCCACACATGTCTTGCTCCTCCCACACCTTGACTCTGGACCTAAAGCAGCACAACAGACCTTAGAGGTCGTTGGGTCTACGCCCCACTTCCGTCTTCCAGAGTGGCCTCATGCTCTCAGGACCGTTGTGTGGCTGTCGGGGGCTGTGAGGGCCAACTGAGAATGCATGTGTGAATTTGGTTGTCACGACTTTAGTTGTGATTGTTTATTTATTTAGTAGAGATGGAATTTTGCCATATTGCCCAGGCTGGTCTCAAACTCCTGACTCAAGCAGTCCTTCCGCCTCAATCTTCTAAAGTGCTAGGATTACAGGGGTGAGACATTGTACCCGGCCTATGTGATTGTTTATTTCTTTAGGCCTCACCTCATTCCAAACTACAAAAAAAAAAAAAATAGGTTTAAGGCAAGATTATTGTTATTAATTTTTGTTGTTGTTGTTGGTTTTTTTTTTTTTTGAGATGGAGTCTTGCTCTGTCGCCAGGCTGCAGTGCAGCGGCGCAATCTGGGCTCACTGCAATCTCCGCCTCTCGGGTTCAAGAGATTCCCCTGCCTCAGCCTCCTGAGTAGCTGGTACTACAGGCACACACCACCATGCCCGGCTAATTTTTGTATTTTTAGTACAGACAGGGTTTCACCATGTTGGCCAGGATGGTCTCGATCTCCTGACCTCGTGATCTGCCTGCCCTGGCCTCCCAAAGTGCTGGGATTACAGGCATGAGCCACTGTGCTGGCCTGTTATTACTGTTAATAGGGCACCTGGGCCCTTTCCTCCTTCATGTCAACACTGAGTCTATGGCATCCCTCCCCATCCTGGCCTCATTCACCTTCATGGCTGCAGCTGCTGGGCCCTGCCTTGGCCATTCCTCCAAGTTCCTTCCATAACGCTAGTAAAGCATCCATGAGAGGGAAGGTGAGGGACGGTGTGTAAATGGGAGAAACTTCCATCAGGGTAAGGAAGGGCATGGGAATCTAGAAGTGGGAAACCATGACGTGGCTGACACTGACGCCCGAAGTTACTGAAGGGGGCCTCAGCCCTCTCAGGAAGCAGCAGCTCAGTGTGTGACTAACCATTTCCAAGGAAAAACCTCATCCTCTCAACAAGTGGAAAGAGGAGATTCTGCAGCATGTGTGTCCCTGCCGGGCCGCCTTTATAACATCAAGCTCCAAAAGCAGAGCAGGGTGACCCTGAGGAGCCCTCCCTCCTTCCTCCGCCCTGGGATGCCTGCCTGCTGCCTGTGCTGTCTTCTCTGTTCCCCTCTCCTTTCCTGGCTGGAACAGCTGTAGGACGGGGCCACCCAGCAGCCATTATCCAGCCTTTCATCTCTATACTTGTTTCCAGCGTTGCCAGCAAGTTAAGCCTAATCATTGCACAATGAAAGGCTGTTTCTCTCAAATGGATGCAGGCAACCTTAGCCTTCAGGGGCAGCCTCTTATTTTGCTCATAGATAAGGCTGTTTCTTTTAAAGCAATACTAACAACCCTCTTGACTTGACAAGGATCCTGGTTGCTGTCTTTGTACTGATGGATTGATTGATTGATTCATTCATTCATTCAGTAAGCATGGATTGAGTGCCTGTTAGAGTATGTCGGTGAGTCTTAGGTTTACTGCCTCCTTGACATCATTTTTCAGAAAGAACTCTTTTGACTCTTTCGTTTTGTTACCTCAAAATGTTCTGCCTGTGCAAACTTTCAAATCAACCTGGATTTGAAGGCTCATGAGACTGATCCTCAGCCTTTTCCTCAATCCTTCCCTGCACAGCCAGCTGCCTCAGCACTCTCCCCATCAGGTCATTCACTCAAGTGCTTTACTTTCAACATTTTCCCACTGAAGGCCCAGCCCTCTCCTCTAGCCAAATTAAGATATGCTACTTAAAATTATTTAGATTTCTATTTTAAGTGGGTTTCACATAAGTAAAGCCCATTGTTAATGTCATTGGGAAGGGTTATTTTTAAATTAAGAGGTGTGCCATACCCTGCCAAATATAATGTATATAGTAGCACCTAGCACAGTGCCTGGCGCATTGTGGATAGGCAGTAAATATGAGCTGAATGAATGAAAGAATGGGCTGCACTTTCTGATGGGATGAGGCTCCCTGAGAAGGAGAGAGGAGTGGTGGCCCCTGTGAAGATGACCAGGCAGGCTGTTGAGCAGACAATCCCTTCTGGAATTGCACTTTCATGAGTGCCTAGGACCAGCTTGGGGCCCCTCAAGCATCTGAATTTTTGGACCACTTTGGTTTATATAACCCACTTGTTATCCAGATTCTGCCTCTTGACAGTTTTTTTTTTCTCCAGGTCTCACTATGTTGCCCAGGCTGGTCGTGAACTCCTGGGCTCAAGCAGTCCTCCTGCCTCAGCCTCCAGAATAGCTGGGACCACAGGTGCACCACTCCTGACTTTGACAGTTTTTAAAACCTCCCAAGTCTTGATTTTCTTTCTAAAATGGTTTAACAATTGGTATATATGCTAATAACCAATACACAGACTAACGCAGTGTGCATGTATACCAACATCAGTGACATCTGCACCTTTGTCTCAGTGACTCATGGTGAGATCTGGAGAGCTCCCAGGAAGGGAATCCCTTTGTGGAGATGCTGGAATCTGAGGGTATTGTGATTGGGCAATGGTAACTCCAGGATCCTTAGTCCATTCCTGATGCCATAGCAAAACACTTTAGAGAGTAATTTATAATCAGACATTTCTTTCTCACCATGCTGGAGGCTGGAAGTCCACCATCAAGGTGTCAGCAGTGAAGGGGGTCTGTTCCTCACAGATGGGGATTCTTGCTGGGTGCTGACTCAGCACAGACAGAGCTCTGACGTGGCAGGGGTGGGGTAGAAAGGGGAACACTGCAGAAGGAGCTGAGGGAGGAAACAGCTCCCTCCAACCCTCTTAAAAGGCATCAGCCCGGTTCCCCTTACTACGGAATCACTTCCCCGGAGACCCCCTCTTACTATTGTTGCACTGGGGACTGGGCTTCAATCAGTGCAGCAGGGAACGCGCGCTCAGACCCAGCAGTCGGGTCTGTCTGCCTCGCTGGGCTGCACCGAGACTGCGGGGCAGGCTCAGGCGGGTCTCCAGGGCGCGGCCTGGCCCCACGTGCGGAGAGGCGGGCGCAGTAGAGTTCTGCTGTGTGCATCCTCTGCAGCTGGGCCGGGAGGAGCAGGCTGTAGGAACAGAGAGTGCTGCTTAAGCGCCGGCCACGTGGACCTGGCTCAGCCAGGTGGGGGAACCTGGACGCGCAGCGGGCGCCAGGTAGACCTGCGCCAACGCCCACTTTCGGGCCACCGGAGGGATAAAGCTGCCCCTCTTTGCCCCCAACGAAGAGAACCCTCCTTCCTCTAAGTATTTTCTTCAGCAACCAAGCTTTTGTGTTTGCTAAATTTCTTGTGCCCTGAGCGCTACCACCACGCCCCCCGCCTTCCCCTCCCCCCACATCCGTTCACTCTCTTTGACCTTCTGCCAAAACTCTATTTCTGAACGTTCGCTGCCTTCCCTCCCATTTCCTCACCGCGTTTCAGGCACTGTAAGTTCTTGGTGCTCAAACCCCCTACAGTTACGTAAACAGAACTCTGCATTTATCTTCTTTCCCTTTCTTCGGAGCTTTGTTTTCAAGTTCATTAGGGACTTCCTGTGGGTGTAATTACTGCTCTGCAGTTTTGCGTGCTGCCCACCTTCCCTCTGTTTTGTTAAAAATGCCATAGATCTTCTGAGATTTCTTTCACTTTTAAAGTTATTACCTGTCTGCCTGCACATCAATCTTGTTGATTTTATTTCAAGGCATTTTCCGGAGTGAACTTCTGCATAGCAATTCTTTTGTCCCTCCCCACCCGCCCTTTCTTTTGCAGGAAGGTGAAATAGGACAGAAGAAAAGGATTAGAACTTTAGAACTCCAGGACACAACCTTAGTCCCTTCAAGCACCATCTGCAGACAGATGCTGTGCTGGCCTCAGCACCCTGTCTGGTGAAACTGCTTGCAGTGACATCAGCTGAATGTGTGAGAGGCTTCCTCGAATGTCCTGACTTTTACACCATGGAAGGGCTTTCTCCTCACTCTCCATTCTTGATCCCACTCCATCCACGCGCTTTCTCCACTCCCCATGGGTGAGGCGGTCTTTCCTTTAGCTGAGAGTGGAGGCCTTGGCCAACTAGATGTGTCTTCTGGGATGTCACAGTTGGGACACCTCTCACCTCTTGCTCAGGGTGGTGGCTTAAATGAAACTCCTGTAGCAACTGACAGCATTTGATTAAAGCTAAGATTGATTGGAACTCACAGGTCAGAATGGAACAATAATTTCCCTCGGGTTGCACTGCCACAGCTAAGGAGCAATCGCCTAATTCCACACAAAGCTTGCTAATTCTGTGGGCCTAACAGAGAACTCCAGATGGGCAACTAGGAGCTAAGAACTGCATCCTATGTGACTAGGAGCTAATTTTCCCTGGATCCTCAAAGAAGTTGCCTATTTGACCCATGTCATCACAGGGTGAAATGTAAGTCCTTTCTGAGAGCTCTTGGAAGCTGAGCCTTGTGACATCAGCCATAGGAAATCTATTTCCTTTAAACTGGTCACCAGGTCTTAGTGTGATACATTCCTTGATTGGACAGTGATCTTTCATGTTCGGTCATTACTCAGCCAGACACTTCCCTGAGAGGTGACGACTTCCCTAGGAAGGAATAACACAGCCCATTTCAGGCTGTGGATGGGCCCTGTCCACTTTAACTTTGCACTCAGCCTCACTCATTTCTGTGAACTGGGGTTTTGATTCTTCTGATTTCCACGACTCCTCTTGTGAAATGGTGACACTGGGATGAAAGCACTGGCCCAGCCCCCTCCTTTTTGAGTGTGCCCTGGAAAGCAGAGGCAGATGATGTTACTGAAATGCCCAGGTTCTGTCTAGGTCCTGCTGCTCCCTGCACAGAAAGCCAGTCACAGAGATGACAAGTATTGCCAAGGAAGAAGGCTTTAACTGGGTGCTGCAGCTGAGAAGATGAGGAGATGGGAGCTCAGTCTCAAATCCATCTCCCTATCTACCTAAATCTAGGGGTTTCTACACCAGGTGAAAAAGGTAACGATGTGTAAGAAAATAGGAACTAGGGAGGGGCAAGGAAGCAGTCATAAGGAATGAAGGGTCTGGCATCTCATTGTCTGGATGTGTTGACCCCGTGAGTTTTTCTTTTTTTTCTTTTCTTTTTTCTTTCTTTCTCTTTCTTTCTTTCTTTCTTTCTTTCTTTCTTTCTTTCTTCTTTCTTTCTTTCTTTCTGTCTGTCTGTCTGTCTGTCTGTCTTTTTTTTAGAGAACTGAAGGTATTTCCTGAGGAAGGAATTCAGATTAAAAAAAAATGTAAGGTTCAAACCTTAGGACCAGAAGGGTCAATTTCTATGTTTATCCAAAAAACGATCTATGGGACTATTGGGTCCTTTCAGTGAGAGGCCCCAGGGCCGTGCCCCAGAAGAGGAGGAGAGAGGCATTTAGGGAGTGAAAGCACAGGGAAGTGAGGAACCTGGAGTATTGCAGGGCCAAGGTGAGGGGCTATGGCAAGAGAGGTGAAGAAGAAAGACAAAGCAGCAAGCCGGCAGGCAGAGGGAGGCACAGTGAGGCAAAAGCTGGTTCTGGAGCCACCAGGTAAGCAAATTCAGCTCCTTTTACAACTGGCTCAGGACACTTCATGGAGCTAAGGTGGGGCCAGGGGCCCCATCTCCAGCATCCTGTATTCCTAGATTAATTGCAAATAGTTTGTTCTGAGTTTTAGGGCCTTCTGGGATGAATGATGGGGTGGTTACAGGAGCTCATACTTTGCCAACGTTAGGCAGCCGAGAAGTCTTCCTCAAAAACCACAGGGCTCAGGTAGAACCCATCTGTACAGAACACACTGTGAGTGGTCAATAACCAGTCATGGTTACATTATCCAAATCCCATGCAGGAGGAGAGGGTATGAAAATGGCATGGGAAATATTACAGAAAAGTGAGGGGGCACATTTAAAGAAAAAAGAGAATGAGACTAGAAGGGGGCTTAGGTAGGTCTGACACTTGGTGGGGGCTATGAGCTGGAGGACCCAGTGCTGGAGAGCTATCCCTGGTTTGTGAAGAGTTACTTGCTAAGTAACCTCCCTAAATTGAACTATCCAGAAAGGTCAGCATGAATTGGCACACATACGTTTTTTGTAAGATATTGTAAGACATCATTTGTTATAAATCAGATCAAAAAGTAGTTTGTACCAAGTCATAGCTCCCAACCTTCTCAAGTGTGATGACCATCTTCTCTCTTGCCTTTTAACTCTTTTTAATAGTGAAATATGACAAACATAGAGGAAAGTGCATTAAAAACTAAGTGTCGACTGCTGGTTTCCCCACGATAGAGGGTCCCATTCCTCCCAGACACTCCCTCTTACGGGTAAAATCTCTGGACATAACACAACAGACAGCAGAAGAAGATTCTGAAAGCTGGAATAAGGAAGGAAAAAGCCTAGGGACCTCAGATCTTGAGGAATGGCAGGTGTGAGTCCTTGGGTTTCCTTAATACTCCCTCATACCCTGGATGGGGCACTGCAGAAGCCTCCAACCAGAAACCACCAACAAGCACAGACAAGAAATATCTAAAAAAAGCCTGGTCTTCCCTGGTCAAAGCACAGGGAAAAGGCTGGCCGGACAACAAAAGGAAACCTTTTAGGCAATGCCCGCCCAACCCCAGCAAAACTCTAATGGGCTGAACAGGAGCTTTCAGCTGCACTTGTGCTCTCTACCCTGCAGAAGCTGATTGAGCGCTTGGACTCTCTGGCACAGTGGGGTGAGCACTCGAGCTGGGAGCTGATCCTCTGTTCCCTTGGCAGAGCAAACCCAAATGGGTAAACACACACACAAAAAATAATTAAACTTCTTAACATCATAATTAAATACCCCTAACTACAAACAAAGGAGAAAATTTTGAAAGAGCCAGAGAGAAATGAAGTATTATTCATGGGGAACATCTTTTTGAATGACAGTGGATTTCTCATCTTGGAACCATGGAGGCCAGAAGGAAGAGGCACAACATTTTTCAGCTTGAAGACAGAACTTAGAATCACAGATCCAATAGCCACTGAAAATGCCCTTCAGGAATGAAGGAAAAATCAGACATTCTCAGACGAAAGAAAACTTAAGAGAATTTATTGCCAACCTAGAAGAAATGTGCTAATGCTAAGAAAACTACAAACTACCAAACTCAACCGGGATGATAAAGACAACTTAATAGTTTCAAAGCCGCTACAAAAATTAAAATATAAGTAAAACGCTCTCAAAAAAGAAATCTTCAGATGAAAATACTTTAAGGAGTATTAATACCAATTTTACACAATCTATCTCAGCAGAAGAAAGAACATTTCCCAACTCATTGTATAAGGCTAGTATTACCCTGATACCAAAACCAGAAAAAGTCAGTGCAATAAAGAAAGTTATAGACCACTATCTCAATAAATTTAGACATAAAATTTCTCAATGAAATTATGTAAATCTAATACAGAATAATATATAAAGAATTACATACACCATGATGAAGTGGGCTTTATTCCAGATATGCAAGGCTGGTTCAATATTCCAAAATCAATCAATGTAATTTACCATGTTAACCTGCTAAAGAATAAAAATGATTATATCATTTGATGCAGAAAAAAAGATTAACACAGTCCTATGCCCATTCACAATAAAAACTCTCAGCAGACTAGGAATGGCGGGGAGTGGTGGGGAGAATCCTTAACTTGAGAAAGAGCATCTATTTATAAACCTAGGTTGGGCACAGTAGCTCATGCCTATAGTCCCAACTCGTTGGGAGGCTGAGATGGGTGGATTGCTTGAGCCCAGAAGTTCAACACCAGCCTGGGCAACCTGGCAAAACCCCATCTCTTCAAAAAATACAAAAATCAGGCTGGGTGTAGTGGCTCACACTTGTAATCCCAGCACTTTGGGAGACTGAGGCAGGTAGATCACTTGAGGTCAGGAGTTTGATATTAGCCTGGCCAACATGGTGAAACCCTACCAAACAATACAAAAATTAGCTGGGCATGGATCACTTGAGGTCAGGAGTTTGAGACCAGCCTGGCCAACATGGTGAAACTCTACCAAACAATACCAAAATTACCCAGGTGTGGTGATGTGCGCCTCCAGCTACCTGGGAGGCTGAGGTGGGTGGGAGAATTGCCTGAACCTGGAAAGTGGAGTTTGCAGTGAGCCAAGATCATGGCACTGCAATCCAGCCTCCATGACAGAGTAAGACTGTTTCAAACAACAACAACAACAAAAAAAAAAAAAAAAAGAAAAGAAAAGAAAAAAAAAGAAAATTAGCCTGGCAGGGTGGTATGCCTGTGGTCCCAGCTACTCAGGAGGCTGAGGTGGGAGGATCTCCTGATCCTGGGAGTTCGGGTCTTCAGTGAACCATAATTGTGCCACTGCACTTCAGTCTGGGTAACAGAGCAAGACCTTGCCTGAAAAAAACAAAAACAAAAACAAATATTTAATGGAGAAAGATGGAATGCTTTCTTCCTAAAATTGGGAAAGAGACAAGGAGTCTGTTCTCACCACCCTAATTCAACATAGTGCTAGAAATTCTGACCACTGAAATAAGGCAAGAAAGAGAAATAAAAGGCATAAAGATTAGAAGGAAAGAAATAAAACTGCCTTATTTGTTAAAGACCTGGTTGTCTACATAGAAAATTCCAAGGAATTTACGAATAACTCCCAGAATTAACGTGAAGTCAGCAAGGCAGCAGGATATAATAGCAGTACAGAAAAATTAATGGCATTTCTGTATATTGATAATGAACATTTCAAAACCAGCATTAATAACACAATACTATTTATAACAGTTCCAAAGAAAATTATATACTTGGGTATGAATATAGAAATATGTACAAAATTTGCATGCTAAAATTATGAAATGCTTTTGAAAGAACTCAAAGAGGATTTAACTAAGTAATCTAACAAAGTTCATGAGTTGGATGACTCAACTTCATAAGGATGTCAATTCTCTCCAGATTGATTAAGTTTAATATAGGCCAGGCGCAGTGGCTCATGCCTGTAATCCCAGCACTTTGGGAGGCTGAGGCAGGTGGATCACGAGGTCAAGAGATTGAGACCATCCTGGCAAACATGGTGAAACCCCGTCTCTACTAAAAATACAAAAATTAGCTGGGCATGGTGGCGCTCACCTGTAGTCCCAGCTACTTGGGAGGCTGAGGCAGGAGAATCGCTTGAACATGGGAGATGGAGGTTGCAGTGAGCCAAGATTGCACCACTGCTCTCCAGCCTGGCGACAGAGGGAGACTATGTCTCAAGAAAAAAAAAAGTTTAATACAATTTCTCTTAAAATCTCAGCTAGGTGCTTTGTAGGAAAAGACAATCTTATCTCAAATTTACATGAGAAGACACAGGTCCTGGAATAGCTTAACCAAGCTGGATAAAGATTAAAGAAGGAGGAGCCAGTCTATCTCACTATGTAGCTACAGTAATCAAGGGAATGTGGTATAGGCAGAGAGATAGATATGTAGACAAATGTGATAAAACAGAAAACCCAGAAATAGGCCCACACAAACATGCTCAACTGATTTTTATCAAAAGTGCAAAAGCAATTCGATAGAGGAAGAATAGTCTTTTCAATAAATGGTTCTGAGAAGTTGGACATCCATAGGCAAAAATGAACCTTGACCTGTCTCAAACTGAGCTAAAAAATTAGCTCCAGATGGATCACAGACTTAAATGCAAAAGATGTATGAACTGAACCTTGGCAAAATTAAAAACTTTTGCCCTGGCCGGGTGTGGTGGCTCACCCTGTAATCCCGGCACTTTGGGAGGCCGAGGAGAGTAGATTGCTTAAGCCCAGAGGTATAAGACCAGCCTTGGCAACATGATAAACCCCATCCTATCAAAAATAAAAAACTAGCCAGTGTCATAACCTGGTCTCTAAATAAATAAATAGAGTAAAATTAAAAATAAATTTTAACAATCCCCCCAAACTTTTGCCCTATGAAAGACCTTATGAAAAAGACCTAAAAGCAAACTATAGACTGATAAAATATTTGCAAACCACATATTTGACAAAGGACTAGAATCTAGAATAAAGAACTTTCAAAATTCAAGAACATGTACATGTATTTCTTTTGGGTAAATACCAAGCAGTGGGATTACCGGGTCATAGCTTAAGACAATCCTTAATTGATTTTCAAAGTAGTTGTCATAACTTTCATATCAACTAGAGCATATGAAAGCTCCTGTTTCTCCACATTCTAGCAGTTTACATGGTTTGTCTTTTTAATTTTAGACGTTCTGGTGTAAGTGTAGAGATATCTCATTGTAGTTTTAATTTGCATTTTTCTATTATTAAAGAGGTTGAATGTGATGGTAAACTATGTGTCCAGTTGGCTAGGCTATGGTATCCAGTTGTTTGGTCAGACACCAGTCCAGATGTTGCCGTGAAGGTGTTTTTTAGATGTCATTAACATCTAAATCTAGACTTTGAGTAAAGCAACTTATCCTCCATTAGGCAAGCAGAGTCCAATCCAAACAATGGAAGACTTCAAAAGCAAAGCCTGAGATCACTGAAGCGGAAGGAATTCAGCCTCCAGACTCCTCTGGACTCAGGCTGGAAACATCAACCCTCCCCTGAGTCTCCAGCCTGCTGGTCTTTCTTGTGGATTTCAGACTTGTCAGTCTCCACAAATGTGTGAGCCAATTCTAAAATAAATCTCTCTCTCTCTTATATACATCCTATTGGTTCTATTTCTCTAGTAAGCCCTAATACTTCAATGTCTGTTGGCCATATGGATTTCCTCTTTTGTTAAATACCTATTCCAGTCTTTTCCCTCTTTTTTTCTTTTTAAATTTATCAAATTTATTTACTTTTAATTAATTATTTTTTACCTCAAGCCACAATATGCTTTGAGCTTTTTTTTTTTCTATTTGGTATATGTATCTTTTTTGTAATAACTTGTAGGCATTTAAAATATATTCTGTGTGTGCTCTCTATGCAGTGATATGCTTTACAAATATATTCCCCTGCAGCTTGTCTTTCCACTCTCCCATTGGTATCATTTAATAAATTAAAGTTTGTTAATTTAATGTAGTCTAATTTGTCAATCTTTCCTTAAGTTAGTGCTTCTTGTATTCCTAACCCAAAAACATAAAGATATTTTTCTATATTACTTTCTAAAGCCTTTACTATTTTTTCTATCACAGCTAGCTCTATAATGCACCTGGAATTAATTTTCATATATGGCATGAAGTGGGGGTCACGTTTCACCCTTTTCCCCATATGGATATTGAATTGTGCCAGTACAATTTATTGAAAAGATCATTCTTGCCCCCCTTATTCTACATCTTTTTCATAAATCAAGTGTCTATATATGCATGATGTATTTCTGGGTCTCCATTTTGTTCCATTGGTTGTATTTTTCTCTTCTTGAACTAATAATATAAATTACTTTCAGCTTTATATGAAGCCTTGCTATCCAATAGAATAAACTCTCCCACTTTACTCATTTTTCTTTTTTGAAGAGTGTTTGACTCTGCTGGACAACTTGTACTTTTATATAAATTTTAGAATCATTTTGGAAAAGTACAAACACACAGAAAATCTATTATTGGAACTGCATTGAATCCAGATCAATTTAAGGAGAATTGACATCTGTGTAATATTAAAATTTCCAATCCACAGACATGATAGCTCTTTGCATTTATTTAGATCTTTAATTTTCTAACTAATGACTTAACTTTCTGTTCGGAAGTCTCACACATTTCTTGTTAGATTCATTCCTATTTTCTTGATGCTATAATATGTCAAAACCTTTCCTATACCTCTTAATCTCAAATTTTAATTAATTTCATTCTTTTAAAAGATTAATATACTTTTAATCTCAAATTTCTTTTTTTTGTTGTTTATACAAATGCAACTGGTTTTTAAATTATTGACTTCTGTATATCCAGCAACGTTGCTAAACAGTTATTGATCTCAATAGTTTATCTGTATATTCTTTTGCATTTCTACTTATGTGAGTATAGCATTCATAGATAATGGTAGTTTCTTGCGCCTGCTCTCTTATTTATTTTTGCTTTACTGCACTGCCAAAGACCTCCAGGACAATATTGAATAGAGACACTGATAGACAATATCCTTGTCCTGATCCTCATTTCAAAAAGAAAACTTTCCATATTTCACTCTTAAGTATGATAGTCGCTAGAGATCATCTTGTAGTTAGTTACCCTTTATTTGGTTAAAATGTTATTTCCATTTCTAGGTTGCTAAGAGTTTTAAAAATATATCATTTAATGGATTATTTATTTATTTATTTATTTATTTTTGAGATGGAGTCTCACTCTGTTACCCAGGCTAGAGTGCAGTGGCTCAATCTCTGCTCACGGCAGCCTTTGTCTCCGGGTTCAAGCAATTCTCCTGCTTCAGCCTCCTGAGGAGCTGGAACTGCAGGTGCTTGCCACCATGCCCAGCTAATTTTTTTGGTATTTTTAGTAGAGACAGGGTTTCACCATGTTTGTCAGGTGTCTCAAACTCCAGACCTCAAATGATCTGCCCACCTTGGCCTCCCAAAGTGCTGGGATTATAGGTGTGAGCCATTGTGCCCAGCCTAATGCATGTTAAATTTTTTTTTGGGGGGGGCTCTAGTACTTGCCAGTGGATGTTAAATTTTATCAAAATTTTTTTCTGCATGTATTGAGTCCTTTATTCTGTTAATGTGGTGAATTACAATAATTGTTTTTGTAATGTTAAGCCCATTTTGCATTGTTTGGATGAATGTAAATTACTTACGATTCGTTTTTATCTATAGCGGCATTCAGTTTGATTATAGGTAGCTCAGGGTTTCCACATGTACACTCATGAGAGAAATTAGCTACTTATCTTACTTTCTCATAACGTCCTCGTTTAGTTTTGGTACCAAGTTTAGGCTTTCTTCACTAAATAAGTCACTTCTTTTCCTAGTCTCGGAGCTTCACACTCAGGAAGTCAGGCGCACTGAAGATAGCATTTTACCATATTCCAGATTTTATACTTCTGTTGAGCAGTCTTATTTTAAGTAACTGAAAACAATCTATGTTCCATCTTGGGCTATTTTAAGATATTTATGTCTACTTTGTTTTCTGCAGTTTTATTATTGATATATGTATTTGTATTTATCTTGTTTCAGATTTGAATATGTGGACTGACATCTTTGATCAGTTCTCCTTTATCACTAGGCCTCATCCCAAAACTCAGGGGGTTTGCCAGGACCAATCCTTGGAAGGTACTGGGTCCCTTCTCTCAGTGCTTTTCTCTCTAACCCCAAGAGGCTGTCCAAAATACCATTAGCTTATCATCCATCCTTTTCATTGTAGCCAGAGCAAGAGCAGTTCTAAAGGCTGAACTCCCTGACTTTGGTATTATCCTGGATCTTAGCCTTATAATAATTCTTGTCTATGTTTTAAAAACATAGATTTAAAAAATAATTTATAGAATTTTCTGGATGTCCCAGGAGGGAAGATTGGTTCTAATCGTCTAGTCCACATAAATGGAAATTCTAATAACCATTGTGATCACAAGTTTATATTTATATTACCTTTCGGATTCATTGATTGTAAAAGTACCCAGTGATCACATTTTACTGAATTTTATGAATGTTAAAAGTGAATTTCTAACATATTATTTGTATGTAATAACTGAATACATATTTGAAAAATAGTAGTTTCTATGCAAGTGCTTGAGACACAAAGAGAATCAGGAACTGTTCGCAATAACTGTACGAATTCTGTGGTCCACATAATTAGTAAATATTTCTGAGAAAAGAAATGAAAGGACCGTCATTTTATTACATTTTCAACCAACATTTATGAAGCATCTCTACTCAGCCAGGCGCAGTGCAGGGAGCAAGGTCACCGCATGGAGTTGTGTCCGTGTCCCTTTCTCAAGGGCTCCCAGCCAACGCTGACTGGGAACTGGGCTCCGGTCCATGCTCAGCTAGCCACACCCACCCAAGGGGCTGTCTCCCTCCAAAGGGGATCACCTTTTTCTCACCTGTACGAAGGCTAACAGTGGCCCCAGACAGGAGCGGCTGCTACAAAAGTAAATAAGGTGAAGTTTTGCCCATAAGCATCTGCAGGAGACCTGGAAATGCACTATGTAACCAGAAGGGGATAGGGTGAGAAGCCTTCTGAACTAAGGAATAGCCAAAAATGACTTATCATTAGTGTGTCATTTGTATTTAAATTCGACTTATTCATTACTTTATGAAATTACCTCTGACTTACAGTAATATCCCATATTTGCATAAGACCTCTTTAGTAGGGAAGATGATTTTATAACTAACTTTTTTTTTTTTTTTTGAGGTGGAGTCTCTTGCTCTGTTGCCCAGGCTGGAGTGCAGTGGAGCAATCTCAGCTCACTGCAACCTCCGCCTCCCACGTTAGAGTGATTCTCCTGCCTCAGCCTCCCAAGTAGCTGGGACTACAGGCAGGTGCCACTATGCTGCGCTAATTTTGTATTTTTCAGGGCTTCACTATGTTGGCCAGGCTGGTCTTGAACTCCTGATCTCAAGTGATCTGCCCACCTTGGTCTCCCAGCATGCTGGGATTATAGGCATGAGCCACCGTGCCTGGCCTGAACATATTTTATAAGCAATCACAGGCATAGTTACTTAAATGTTACCCGAAGCCTGGTAGGGAAGACAGACATCAGGAGACAAAAATGAATGAGTCCTTGATCCAGTTGGAAGACTGTCAGGAGACTACAACACCATGTTGAAGAAGCTGGATTTTATCTTCTAGGTAATATCTACCTGGGTATAAGCTAAGGAATGTTTTAGAAAGGTGGTTGGAAAGATGGAAATAATTTGGGGGAACAACCTGAAGGTGGCCCCCTGGTTAGGAAGCTGCTCCGGTCGTGGGGTCCAGTGGCGGTGGAAGCCTGGTAGGGCAGGGCAACAGGGATGGTGAAGCCAGGCTGGCATGGATGATGGAGAGGAGTTTTGGGGTAGGATCCCCACACAGCAGGTTGCCTGATTAATAAAAGAAGTAATCAAAAGGAAGAAATCAAAAGTCGTATTTAGCTCTAGTAAAGAAAATTCCAACTGTGCTAAAAGGACCTGTGTATAATTAAAAACATAGAACTATTCTATCCCTAAATAAATGATGAAGGGGAGAAACCCCATGACATTATATCTCATTATTGTTTAATTAGAATAGAAAATTTAAAAATAAAAGTAATGAGATAAACACCAATTTCAATAAAAAATATTTATGGAATTGTTCTTATCTGACTCATTCTTTTAAAATTTTACATCACCACAAATCTATAAAGTGGTAGAATCTAAACTAATAGGGTTTACTCTGCTGTCCTTCTCCATCCCCGCTCCAGCTTTTAAGTATCTGTGTGGAGCTGGGGAGGGAGACTGGGGCTGGAGAAAGGCATATGCTCGACTCCAAGTCTGTTCAACTCATGTTGGGAATTGTTAGTGCAGTGAAGGCGCATTCTTTATCTAAAAAGCAGGCCTTTAATGTTTTAATGACGAGCATCCCCAGAATATTTTTGTCATGTAAAAGAGGTGATTTCTTACGTACAAATAAGTGATTCTACTAAAGTCTTCATAAGGATTATTACAGAAAAAGGATTTACTGTAATAGGCCTGAGAAAACCTTGGGAATAGTTCCAACTGGAGTTTTTTGTTTTGTTTTAGATGGAGTTTCGCTCTTGTCGCTCAGGCTGGAGTGCAGTGGTTCGATCCCGTCTCACTGCAACCTCCAGCTGGAGTTTTTATTCCAAAAGTTTCTCTGCCCTGTCACCACCTTAATACTCTCAGAAAATCTGAGGGCAAAGGGAAGAAATCCTTTGCATGAACCTCTGATTCACAGTCTTGTTCTAACTGCAGGGACATTTGAGGAGACTCCAGGGAGGGCACATTGATACCTGCCTGGAAAGAGTCGAAGGTGTTGAAGAAGGACAAAGAGGGTATTCCAGAAGAGGAGGAGGCAGGTGGAGGGCTGCCTCCTGGTGATGTTCAAGGTATGCTGTTGAAATACAGATAGGTCACAAAACACTATTTCATATTCAACAGGGATTATATCTCACAAATAATACATTTATTGTTTGTTCAATGTTTCTCTGTAACCTTTTTCCCTTAAGGGTTGGGCGCAGAGGACTGTTAGCTCAGGGAGGAAGGGCTTTTATGTCACAGAATCAAAGTTCGGTTTTCCATAAGCTACTAGGAAGAGACTGGAGGGTTAGGATGGGGCCGGCTCCTTCATGGGGAGGGAAGCTTAACAATCATCTGATAAAAAGGAGGTGCAAACAAGCAGAGACCCTAATAGCAACCCCAGGACCAGGTGTGAAGGGACTCAAGACTCAGCCCATCCGCCGGGCGTCCTTCCTGAACTTAACAGTGGAGCTTGGCCTGGGGACCCAGTGCTGCCACCTCCCGGGATCGGAGTTTCTGTGTGTGTGTGTGTGTGTGTGTGTGTGTGTGTGTGTGTGTGTGTTTACTTTTAACTTTTTATTATCTTGGCCTGGAAAGAGGGAAGGAGGAAGAAACACTCCTGAACATACCATTACCTCCAAAGAGAGAGTGCTCACCTGAAAGAGACTGTTTTCTACCACAACCAAGTACTGTATCCGGTTCCAGTGGGAGCTTCAAAGCGTCCTCTTCCCACCTGTGATGGGGGTGGGGGTCTCTGGACAAGAAGAGCACAGTTCTAGGAAATAAAACATCCACACATCTTGCAGGCCTCAGGCTTCAAATGTATGTGTATTAATTTATATATATGTATACATATATACATATTTAAATATATATACATATATATTTATATATATATATATTAATATATATACATATATATTTTTATATATATATATTATTGCATTTTAGGTTCTGGGGTACATGTAAAGAACATGCAGGATTGTTGCATAGGTACATACATGGCAATGTGGTTTGTTGCCTTCCTCCCCATCATCTATATCTGGCATTTCTCCCCATGCTATCTCTCCCCAACTCCCCACCCCGTGCTGTCCCTCCCCTATTTCCCCCCGACAAACCCCAGTGTGTGATGCTCCCCTCCCTGTGTCCACATGTTCTCATTGTTCAACACCCATCTATGAGTGAGAACATGCGGGGTTTGATTTTCTGTTCTTGCATCAGTTTGCTGAGAATGATGGTTTCCAGGTTCATCCATGTCCCCACAAAGGACACGAACTCATGGTTTTTTATGGCTGCATAGTATTCCATGGTGTATATGTGCCACATTTTCCTTGTCCAGTCTATCATTGATGGGCTTTTGGGTTGGTTCCAAGTCTTTGCTGTTGCAAACAGTGCTGCAGTGAACATTCGTGTGCATGTGTCCTTATAACAGAACGATTTATAATCCTTTGGATATATACTCAGTAATGGGATTGCTGGGTCAAATGGAATTTCTATTTCTAGGTCCTTGAGGAATCCCCATACTGTCTTCCACAATGGTTGAACTAATTTACACTCCCACCAATAGTGTAAAAGTGTTCCTATTTCTCCACATCCTCTCCAGCATCTGTTGTCTCCAGATTTTTTAGTGATTGCCATTCTACCTGGCATGAGATGGTATCTCAATGTAGTTTTGATTTGCATTTCTCTAATGACCAGTGATGATGTGCATTTTTTCATATGTTTGTTGGCCTCATATATGTCTTCTTTCAAAAAGTGTCTGTTTATATCCTTTGCCCACGTTTGAATGGGTTTTTTTTTTTTCTTGTAAATCTGTTTTAGTTCTTTGTAGATTTTGGATATAAGTCCTTTGTCAGATGGGTAGATTGCAAAAATTTTTTCCCATTCTGTTGGTTGCCGGTTCACTCTAATGATTGTTTATTTTGCTGTGAAGAAGCTCTGGAGTTTAATTAGGTCCCATTTGTCTATTTTGGCTTTTGTTGCCAATGCTTTTGGTGTTTTTAGCCATGAAATCCTTGCCTATGCCTATGTCCTAAATGGTTTTGCCTAGGTTTTCTTCTAAGGTTTTTACGGTTTTAGGTCTCATGTTTAAGCCTTTAATCCATCTGGAGTTAATTTTAGTGTAAAGTGTCAGGAAGGGTCCAGTTTCAGCTTTCTGCACATGGCTAGCCAGTTTTCCCAACATCATTTATTAAACAGGGAATCTTTTCCCCATTGCTGGTTTCTGTCAGCTTTGTCAAAGATCTGATGGTTGTACATGTGTGGCATTGCCTCCGAGGCCTCTGTTCTGTTCCATTGGTCTATATCTCTGTTTTGGTACCAGTACCATGCTGTTTTGATTACTGTAGCCTTGTAGTATAGTTTGAAGTCAGGTAGTGTGATGCCTCCAGATTTGTTCTTTTTGCTTAGAATTGACTTGCCTGTGCAGGCTCTCTTTTGGTTCCATATGAAGTTTGAAGTGGTTTTTTCCATTTCTGTGAAGAAGGTCATTGGTAGCTTGAAGGGGATAGTGTTAACTCTATAAATTACGTTGGGCAGTATGGCCATTTTCACGATATTGATTCTTCCCAACGATGAGCATGGAATGTTTCTCCATCTGTTTGTGTCCTCTCTTATTTTGTTCAGCAGTGGTTTGTAGTTCTCCTTGAAGAGGTCCTTTACATCCTTTGTTAGTTGTATTCCTAGGTATTTTATTCTCTTTGTGGCAATTGTGAATGGCAGTTCCTTCCTGATTTGGCTCTCTTTAAGTCTGTTATTGGTGTATAGGAATGCTTGTGACTTTTGCACATTGATTTTGTATCCTGAGACTTTCCTGAAGTTGTTTATCAGTTTAAGGAGATTTTAGGCTGAGACAATAGGGTCTTTTAAATATACAATCATGTCCTCTACAAATAGAGACAATTTGACTTCCTCCTTTCCTCATTGAATACCCTTTATTTCTTTTTCTTGCCTGATTGCTCTGGCTAGAACTTCCATATTATATTGAATAGGAGTGGTGAGAGAGGGCATCCTTGTCTAGTGCCAGATTTCAAAGGGAATGCTTCCAGTTTTTGCCCATTCAGTATGATATTGACTGTGGTTTTGTTGTAGACAGCTTTTATTATTTTGAGATACGTTCCATCCATACCTAGTTTATTGAGCGTTTTTAGCATAAAGGGCTGTTGAATTTTGTTGAAGGCCTTCTCTGCATCTATTGAGATAATCATGTGGTTTTTTTCTTTGGTTCTGCTTATGTGGTGAATTACATTTATAGACTTGCATATGTTGAACCAGCCTTGCATCCCTGGGATGAAGCCTACTTGATCATGATGGATAAGCTTTTTGATGTGCTTTGCAATCGGTTTGCCAGTATTTTATTGAAGATTTTTGCATCTATGTTCATCATGGATATTGGTCTGAAGTTTTCTTTTTTTGTTGAGTCTCTGCTGGTCTCATAAAATGATTTGGGAAGGATTCCCTCTTTTTGGATTGTTTGGAATAGTTTCAGAAGGAATGGTACCAGCTCCTCTTTGTATGTCTGGTAGAATTCAGCTGTGAACCCATCTGGACCTGGGCTTTTTTTGGTTGGTAAGCTATTCATTTCTGCCTCAACTTCAGCCCTTGTTGTTGGTCTATTCAGGGTTTTGACTTCTTCCTAGTTTAGGCTTGGGAGGGTGTAAGGGTCCAGGAATTTATCCATTTCTTCCAGGTTTACTGGTTTATGTGCATAGTGTTGTTTGTAGGAATCTCTGATGATGGTTTGTATTTCTGTGGAATCAGTGGTGATATCCCCTTTATCATTTTTTATTGTATCAATTTGATTCTTCTCTCTTTTCTTTTTTATTAATCTGGCTAGTGGTCTGTCTATTTTGTTGATCTTTTCAAAACACCAGCTCCTGGATTTATTGATTTTTTTGAAGAGTTTTTGTGTCTCTATCTCCTTCAGTTCTGCTCTGATCTTAGTTATTTCTTATCTTCTGCTAGCTTTTGAGTTTTTTTGATCTTGCTCCTCTAGCTCTTTCAATTTTGATGATAGGGTGTCAATTTTAGATCTTTCCTTGCTTCTCATGTGGGCATTTATTGCTATAAATTTTCCTCTAGACACTGCTTTAAATGTGTCCCAGAGATTCTGGTATGTTGTGTCTTGGTTCTCATTGGTTTCAAAGAACATCTTTATTTCTGCTTTCATTTCATTGTTTATCCAGTCAACATTCAAGAGCCAGTTGTTCAGTTTCCATGAAGTTGTGTGGTTCTGAGTTAGTTTCTTAATCCTGAATTCTAATTTGATTGCACTGTGGTCTCAGAGACTGTTATGATTTCCGTTCTTTTGCATTTGCTGAGGAGTGATTTACTTCCAATTATGTGGTCAATTTTAGAGTAGATGTGATGTGGTGCTGAGAAGAATGTATATTCTGTGGATTTGCAGGGGAGGGTTCTGTAAATGTCTATTAGGTTTGCTTGCTCCTCATCTGAGTTCAAGTCCTGATATTCTTGTTAATTTTCTGTCTCATTGATCTGTCTAATATTGACAGATCAATATTAGTGTTAAGGTCTCCCACTATTATTGTTTGGGAGTCTAAGTCTCTTTGTAGATCATTAAGTACTTGCTTTATGTATCTGGGTGCTCCTGTATTGGGTGCGTATATATTTAAGATCATTAGCTCTTCTTGATGCATTGATCCTTTTACCATTATGTAATGCCCTTCTTTGTTTCTTTTGATCTTTGTTGGTTTAAAGTCCATTTTATAGGATTGCAACTCCTGCTTTTTTTTGCTCTCCATTTGCTTGATAAATCTTCCTCCATCCCTTTATTTTGAGCCTATGTATGTCCTTGCATGTGAGATTGGTTTCTGAATACAGCACATCAATGGGTCCTGACTTTTGTCAGTCTGTGTCTTTTGATTGGGGCATCTAGCCCATTTACATTTAAGGTTAATATTGTTATGTATGATCACACCATTTTGATGCTAGCTGGATGTTTTGCCCATTACTTGATGCAGTTTCTTCATTGTGTCTATGGTCTTTACCATTTGGTATGTTTTTGGAGTGGCTAGTACTGGTTGTTCCTTTCTATGTTTAGTGCTTCTTTCAGGAGCTCTTGTAAGGCAGGCCTGGTGGTTGCAAAATCTCTCAGCAACTGCTTGTTCATGAAGGATTTTATTTCTCCTTCACTTATGAAGCTTAGTTTGGCTGGATCTGTAATTCTAGGTTGAAAGTTTCTTTCTTTAAGGCTGTTGAATATTGGCCCCCACTCTCTTCTGGCTTGTAGGGTTTCTGCCGAGAGATCTGCTATGAGTCTGATGGGCTTCCCTTTGTGGGTAACCCGACCTTTCTCTCTGGCTGTCCTTAGCACTTTTTCCTTCATTTCAACCCTGGTGAATCTGACGATTATATGCCTTGGGGGTGCTCTTCTTGAGGAATCTTTGTGGTGGTCTCTGTATTTCCTGGACTTGAATGGTGGCCTCGCTTACTAGGTTGGGGGAGTTCTCCTGGATAATATCCTGAAAAGTGTTTTTCAGCTTGGATGCATTCTCTCCGTCACATTCAGGTACACCTATCAAACGTAGATTAGGTCTTTTCACATAATCCTAAATTTCTTGGAGGCTTTGTTCATTTCTTTTCACTCTTTTTTTCTCTATTTCTGCCTTCTTGTTTTATTTCACTGAGTTGATCTTCAATCTCATATTTCTTCTGCTTGGTCGATTCGTCTATTGAAACTTGTGTATGCTTCGTGAAGTTCTCGTGCTATATTTTTCAGCTCCATCAAGTCGTTTATATTCTTCTCTAAGCTTTTTATTCTAGTTAGCATCTCATCTAACCTTTTTTCTAGGTTCTTAGTTTCTTTGCATTGGTTTAGGCACATATTCTTTTAGCTCTGAGAAGTTTGTTATTACCCACTTTCTGAAGCCTGTTTCTGTCAATTCAACAGATTCATTCTCCATCCATCTTTGATCCCTAGGTGGTGAGGAGTTGTGATGCCTTAGAGGAGGAGAGGCGTTTTGGTTTTGGGTGTTTTCATCCTTTTTGCGCTGATTTCTTCCCATCTTAGTGGCTTTATCTACCTGTGGTCTTTGTAGTTGGTGACTTTCAGATGGCGTCTCTAAGTAGACATCCTTTTTGTTGATGATGAAGTTATTTCTTTCTGTTTCTTAGTTTTCCTTCTAACAGTCAGGGCTCTCTGTTGCAGGACTGCTGGAGGTCCACTCCAGATCCTGCTTGCCTGGGGATCACCCATGGGGGCTGCAGAACAGTAAGGGTTGCTACCGGTTTCTTCTGTTATTTTTGTCCCAGAAGGGTACCTGCCAGATGTCGGCCTGAGGTGTCTCTTTGGGTATATGGGGGTTGGGGAGCTGCTTGAGGAGACAGTCTGTTCCTTATAGGAGCTCAAGTGCTGTGCTGGGAGCACCGTTGTTCCTTTCAGAGCTGCTGGGCAGGCACTTTTAAGTCTGCTGCAGTGGAACTCATAATCACCTCTTTTCCCAGGTGCTCTGTCCTAGGAAGGTTGGCTTTATTTATAAGTTCCTGTCATGCTGCTGCCTTTTTTCATAGATGCCCTGCCCCACATGGAGTAGTCTAGTCACAGTCTACCAGGAGAGGTGTTGCTGAGCTCCCACAGGCTCTGCCCAGCTGCTGTGTGAACTGCCTTGGTAGTGGTGGTTGCCCTTCCCTGCACTGAGGTGGACCATCCTGGGTCCAGCTGTGTTTGCTGCAAAACTCTCAATCCAGAGCGTTTCAGATTGCTTGTTTGTGGTGGTAGTACCTGCTAAGCCAGATCGCCTGGCTCCCTGTCTCTGCCCCCTCCCTTTCAGTTGAATGGGTGGCTCTGTCTCCCAGGCATTCCAGGCACCAGTTGAAATGGCTGCCCAGATTTGTGTGTTTCTGTGTGGCAACCTGGCACCAGCTGAAACTGCCATGCTGAAAACTGGTGATTTTCAGCCTGGGAATCTCCTGGTCTGTGGGCAGTGGAAATTTGTTTGGAAATGTGGTGGGCACTCACCCTCTGTGTTGTTCTTGCTGGAAACTGCACTCTGGAGCTGTTCCTATTTGGCCATCTTGGATCCTCCCCCAGGAAATAAATATTCTTAAGCAGAAATGCTTACTTAGCAAGAATCCTAATCATCCTACTGGATTTGTCTCTCAGAATGGAAACCAGCTCTACCACACAGTTTACTGTCCATATCAACACAGCTTTATTATCACACCATCTTCATCATCACAACTTCACTATTCCAGGACACTCTTGCCCAAGAACTTGAAAGTGAGAAATTATTTTATTATTCCCTTCAGGAACTTTGCAAACAACATTTAAACAAATAGCAGATTGCTCAACTTTTTAATAGATAGTATCTTGACTGGTCTGTTCTCCAAGACTCTTCAAAACTCTTGCCTTGCCATGTCTACCCATCCTACACTCTCATGTTATGGTTCTTTCCAATCCTAAGCAAACCCCTGCAAGGAAGACGCTGAAAACTCAGACATGTCCCACCTTTGCATTTGCCTTTCTGAGACGCTTCCAAGACTCAGAAAGACTTCTCCCTTACCATGGAAGTAGGAAGCCCAACTATGCCTTATCATAGGTTGACTTGGTGGCATTTTCAGGCATTTGACATCTAATATATTCAAAATACTGCATTTATTGAATGCAACCCCAACAGGCTAGAAATTATCATTGAGTTGTAGCTGGGGAAACAGGTTCCTTGAACTTAAGTAAGTTGCCCAAGGCTGCACCATTAGTAGTCAGCAGAGCATGGGTCCAGCTGCCTGCAAAGCCTGCACTCTTGGCTCTCTTCTACCTTCTCAAATTTAGTGAGACTGTAATAACAAATATAAGCATTCCAGTGTCTATTTGTGGGAACTGATGGTATTCTGCTCCCAATTACCCAGATGATTGCTTCAAGTGGACGGACTACACCCCTCTGGAAGACCCCACCCAGGCAGGCTCCTGAGGGGAGTTACCCTAGAGATCATTTTCATCACAGGCAGCAGTAGTCTGAGCCCCCAGGACTTCTGTTTCTCTGCCCGGGGCCTGGAGAATGTTAACCATGAAAGGTGAATGGACTCCAGTCATTATTTCAGGCAGTTATATTTTCCAAAAGGCATGGGTGCGACAAGTTAGTGGGGAAGAAAGAACTGGACCCGTCACACAGCAGGGCTAGAACACAAAGCTTATTGTTATGTTTGTGCATCTACTCGGATGCCATGTGGTACGAGCTCCATGCCAACCTGTAGACCCAATTCTTTTCTTCCTTCTCAGTAGCAAATGTACATATTTGCTTTAAAGTGGGAAGAGTTCACCCATGGTTGATTTTTGATTTGGAAGCTATCAACCTCAAAGTGGTGACACAAAAAACAAAAGGTGGCTTGACTCATTCAGTGCTTGGGGAAGGGGATGTGTGTGCAGAATTCACTCACCCAGAAGAAGAAGTTGAAGACAAAGAGTAAATACTTCAGGTAGACAATCAGCCAGTCGTCCTGCTCCGTCTTAAAGTGGGCCATGGCTGCTGGGCCTGCAGAGAAGACACATATGCTGGGCCGGAGAATCACCAAGAACCACGTTGTCCTTCCTGGAGCCAGAGCGCCTTGGTAAGGCTCCTGTCAAAGGGCTCATTAGCCTATCTGTCGGGGGCTTTGAGGCTATATGTGTGCAGTATGGAGCAAAGATCAGGGAATTGCAAAGGACACCAAATGGAGGTGAATTGGGGTGGAATCTTCCAGACCTTTGGATACCAGTTTTGTCCTCTTGACAAAGATCTAACCTACAAGTCTCCCACAGACTTTGCACGGGTCTTACTGTGTTCTTAATCTCTGCCCGTCTCATCAGGGTTGCAGGACACAAGTGTATCTGTCCTACACAGACACACAGATGTTCAGCATCACTACTTTGCATAGGAAACTTGCACTCTCCATCATTTGAACAGGACTCCGCATCCACAGGTGTGGCATGAGCCCCAGAGCAGAGCACCTGTGCTGGAAAGGGCCCCAGCGATCACCCAGTCCACCCGGCCTGGCCGCTGCAGCTTGACTTCGGCCCAGACAGGCCTCGTGGTTTGGCAGGAAGAAGTATAAGAGCTTCTGGAGTCTGACTCCCTGGGTTCACACCCTGATCTGTCACAAGATGTGTGATACTTAGGGCAAGTTACGTGACCTCCATCCCTCAGCATTCTCATCTGTAAAGGGGGATAATAATGACACATATATGATAGGGTTGTTTTGAGGATTAATGAAATAATCTATGTGAAGTGTTTAGCATAGTCCTTGGCATGAAGTATGTGTTCAATCAATGTTAGCTATTATTACATGTCATAGAACTGGGGCTAGAGCCTAAGACTCCAGTCCTAAAGCTCCTGTCTCTACCCCAGCACCATGCTGTCTCTTGTCCTGACGCCCCCTGATGGACTCTCTGGGAAGTATGACATCAATGGTGGTGATAAAGGCAGGGCCTACTGTGCCTGGTAATTCTGTTTGCTTCTCAGTCTTAACCTCAGAAAGTCTGAAGCCTTTGTGGTTTCCTCCTCTCCTTAAGCTACATGTGCCCCTGGGCACCTGGATCCTCACACAGAGTAGCTGTTCTTTAAGAAATCACCCCCATTTTGGGAACCTCTTTTATTTCAGAACCATAAGCAATGAGGCATGGTTTAATGCTTATTCAGGGAGACATTCAGCCAGCTGTCCTGTTCAGTCTTATAATGGACGACGGCTGCTGAGCCTGCAGAGAAGAGACACATGCTGGGCCTGGGAGTTTAGCATTTCCATCTCTTCCTCCATTATTTCCAACCCCCAATTGGGCCCTCCTTTCATCCTGTTCTTGCCGCCTGGGCTGGTACTGGGCCATGCCCCAATTATTTCCTCTGAGCCATTGCTCTGCCTCTTATTTCAAGCTCATGGGCTCACCGAGCCAGGAAGGTAGAAAACGCCATGTGGCTGACTTATTTGTGATTTCTGTTTGCAGACTTTGAAGAAGGTAATTTAAGACTGTTAGTCTTCTCATTAGAAAAAGACAAAACTCACTTCTCTCCAATTTAGTTTTCCAGGTAGGATGGTGGAAGAAATATATAGGAGGAGAAAAAAAGGAAGCCTGTAAAAAACGGCTGTGGATGGGGTCGGCCAGGGCATCTAACCGGAGCAATTTCACGGTCATGATGCAGTCATTCCTGACAAGAGGCCAGGTGCAGGGTGTCCTGGGCCACCGCAGGCCCTTAGCGAGCGGCAGAGTTTGTGAGGTCTGGCAGCTCTGGGCTGCAGTCTCTCCCGCTGTGCACATCCCTTCCCTCCAGCCAAGGCCCCTGCACTTCTGCCCCAGAACCTTCTACTTGTGGCAAAAGGGCCTGATTCACTCACTCAAACCACAGAGTCAGGGCCCTGCCCTCTAAAGGAAAATTGTGTTTTTTAAAAATAACTTCAGGCAGAAGACAGGGCTTAAGGAAAAGAAACCATTCTAATGGTAAAATTGCAGCCACTGGTGGTAGGGAAGATAGAACCACAAAATGTCAGGGTCGGGGGAAACCTTTGGGCTCCCTTAATTGAATCTTCTGCAGAAAGAATGAGGAAACTTACATATTTAAGATGCACATTTAAAAATGCCTTTTCTAAGGTCACATGGCTAATGTGTAGTTGAGGTTCCTATTCCCCACCGTTCAGTGCTGCTTTCCCCTAACACCATGGGTGGGGTCCTGTGCTGGGGGTGGCAGAGGCCCCAAAGAAGCGTCAGCACCAGCCTGCAGCCAGATGACTGGATCTGAAAGCCAGCCTTGCCATTTTACTGGCTGTGTGACCTTGGGCAAGTTATTTAACTTCTCTGTGTAGCTAATATTTATGGAACACTAACCAAGTGCTTTACACACATTATTTTAGTCCTTCTTCCCAATATCCCTATGAAATAGGGTTATTCCCATTTCATAATATAACTGAGGTTTAGACAGGTTAAATAATTCGTCCAAACTCACAGCAAGTCAGTGACAAAGCCAGAGTTGAATAAATAATCTCTGCATCTAGGCTCAAGCTTTTACCCACTGTGTAGTACTCACAGGACCAGGCTTACCAGGGCAAAGGGGGAAGGGGAGGGGCCAGAGACTGCTGTTCCCCTAATATCCGTTCTCTCATTTTCCTTTAGAAATAGAACCTCTCAATTTTAGTTAGATACTTAGTCACCTGGAACAGACAACATTTCCTAGCCTCCTATACTGCTAGGTATAGCCAGGATTCACCACTGGCTGGTAAATGGCATATAAGAAGTGGTACAGGCAACTTTTTAGAAGGGTAATTTTTTGATATATGTTTCACATGCATTTGAAAAGAATGAGAATCCTGTCATTATAGGGTACAGAATTCTGTACCTGTTAATTAGATCAAATTTGCTGATTGTACTTTTCACATCTTCTATATCCTTACTGACTTGTTCTGTTGGCTATTGAAAAAGGTATGTTACAGACTCTCACTATGGTGGTGAATTTATCTATTATTTAATACTGTTAATTTTGCCTCACATACTTTACAGATATTTTATAGGGTGCAAAGAAATTTGGAGTTGTGATATTCCAGTGGATTAAACTCTTAATCATTAATGTCATTCTTTATCTGTAATAATCAGAGGTAATCCTTAATGTATGTGGGGGGACATGCCTCTCTCACCCTTTCTTTCTGTTGGTTGGAATGCTGATGTTATGGCTGGAGCTCAAGCAGCCATCCTGGGCCATGAGCTGGAAACCGTGGGTTGAAAGGGGCAGGTCAATAAGTTCAAGGAGTCTGGGTCTCAGATGATTTTAGAGCTGCCATACCATCCCTGAGCTGCTTACCTCCAGACTGAGTTTACATGAGAGAAAGAGAACTTGTAGCTTCTTTGTGGTACATGTTTGGATATGCGATTGCTCACAGCTAACATCACCCTGACACAGCAGAGGAAGCACTGGGTACTAAGGGCTGTGAGAGTATCCCATGCCGGGGCATGGCAGGTCTTACACAGTAGGACCAGAGGTGATGCCGTGCAGTGGTTGCCAAGCAATTCTGACTGTACAACTGCCCTCACTAATTTCTTGATAAATTTTATTCATGTACTATTGTTAACCTATATTGCAGATATTCAGGTTTTTTTTTTTTTTTGAGATGGAGTCTCGCTCTGTTGCCCAGGCTGGAGTGGAATGCAGTGGCATGATCTCGGCTCACTGCAGCCTCTGCCTCCTGAGTAGCTGAGACTACTGGCATGTGCTACCACACCCCGCTAATTTTTTGTATTTTTAGTAAAGACGGGGTTTCACTGCATTAACCAGGATGGTCTCGATCTCCTGACCTCATGATCTGCCCACCTCGGCCTCCTGAAGTGGTGGGATTACAGGCGTGAGCCACCATGCCCAGTGGGTATTCAAATTTTAATTCTGCATTTTTTAAAGGTAATAATCATTAAGGAATAGAGATTCTAGTAGGTCCTCCCTGTACCCGTCTACTGTCTGTCTCCACTCTGGAGGCCACTGGTACAGAGTATGAATGGAGTGAGAGCTGAAGGGTATGTAGGGGGTCAAGTCAAGAGCGACCTTACATGCCAAGCTCGGGGACTTGGATTCACATCCTGAAGGTGATGCCGACCCCAGGATGGTGTTGCTTATGTTCTAGAAAGAGAAGTGGGTGGGGGGAATGGAGAGTAGGGGACAGATGCCTGAACAGCATAGAGGGGAGGTCCCATCAGGCAGGCAGAGTGTGTGAGTAAGAGGCAGGGGAGGAAAGATTCTGAGGAGGAGCCCTGCTCTCTAAAAAGAGCCAGTGGAGGAAGAAGAAACCAGGCAGCAAAATGATGTGCAAGGGAGAAGGCAGGAGGAGAACCAGGGGAGTGCTGGGTCCTGGAAGCCAGGGAGGTCCACAGTGCCACATGCTGCTAAGAGGTCTCAGTCATATGATGAGGACTAGCAAGGGCTCACTTTCATCCATGGTGGACGGGTTGGGGATTAGGGGTGCACCATTAGGTGGGAGGAAATGAGACCTAGAAGTGGTTTTTTTGGAGACAGAATCTCACTCTGTCGCCCATGCTGGAGTGCAATGGTGTGATCTGGCTTCACTGCAACCTCAGCCTCCCGAGTAGCTGGGACTACAGACACCTGCCATCATGGCCGGCTAATTTTCGTATTTTTAGTAGAGATGGGATTTCAACATATTGGCTAGTCTTGTCTTGAACTCAACCTTGTGATCCACCTGCCTCAGCCTCCCAAAGTGCTGGGATCACAGGCATGAGCCACCATGCCTGGCGGTGGTGGATATTTTTAAATGACAAGGTCAGGAGAGAAGCAGCTAGGAGGCCTCGGAAGGGAAGCTGATAAGGTTTGTCTGTGTCCCCACCCAAATCTCAACTTGAATTGTATCTTCCAGAATTCCCACGTGTCATGGGAGGGACCCAGGGGGAGGTAATTGAATCACAGGGGCTGGTCTTTCCTGTATTATTCTCATGAGATCTGGTGGTTTTATCAGGGGTTTCTGCTTTTACATCTCTCTCATTTTCTCTTGCTGCCACCATGTAAGAAGTGCCTTTTGCCTCCCATCACAATTCTGAGGCCTCCCCAGCCATGTGGAACTGTAAGTGCAATTAAACCTCTTTTTCTTCCCAGTCTCAGGTATGTCTTTGTCAGTGTGAAAATGGACTAATACAGTATATTGGTACCAGCAGAGTGGGGCATGCTGAAAAGATACCAGAAAATGTGAAAGCAACTTCGGAACTGGGTAATAGGCAGAGGTTGGAACAGTTTGGGGAGGGCTCAGAAGAAGACAAGAAGATGTGGGAAAGTTTGGAACTTCCTAGAGACTTGTTGAATGGCTTTGACAAAAATGCTGATAGTGATATGAACAATAAAGTCCAGGCTGAGGTGGTCTCAGATGAGGAACTTGTTAGGAACTGGAGCAAAGGTGACTCTGGTTATGTTTTAGCTTAACAAGAGACTGGCAGCATTTTGCCCCTGCTCTAGAGATTTGTGAAACTTTGAACTTGAGATGATTTAGGGTATCTGGCAGAAGAAATTTCTAAGCAGCAAAGCATTCAAGAGATGACTTGGGTTCTATTAAAGGCATTCAGTTTTATAAGGGAAGCAGAGCATAAGAGTTTGGAAAATTTGCAGCCTGACAATGTTTCATTTTCTGAAGAGAAATCCAAGCCAGTTGCATAAATTTGCATAAGTAATGAGGAGCCAAATGTTAATCCCCAGGACAATGGGGAAAGTATCTCCAGGTCATGTCAGAGGTCTTCATGGCAGCCCCTCCCATCACAGGCCAGAGGTCTAGGAGGAAAAAGTGGTTTCGTGGGATGTGTCCAGGGTTCCCGTGCTATGTGCAGCCTAGGGACTTGGTGCCCTGTGTCTCAGCTGCTCCAGCTATGACTGAAAGGGGCCAACATACAGCTCGGGCTGTGGCTTCAGAGGGTGGAAGCCCCTAGCCTTGGGAGTTTCCATGTGGTATTGAGCCTGTGGGTGCACAGAAGTCAAGAATTGAGGTTTGGGAACCTCTGGCTAGATTTCAGAAGATATATGAAAATACCTGGATGCCCAGGCAAAAGTTTGCTACAAGGGTGGGGCTCTCATAGAGACTGTCTGCTAGGGAAGTGGGTTGGAGCCCCCACACAGAGTCCCCACTGGAGCACTGCCTAGTGGAGCTGTGAGAAGAGGGCTACTGTCCTCCAGACCCCAGAATGGTAGACGCACTGATGGCTTGCATCATGTACCTGGAAAAGCCACAGACAATGCCAGCCTGTGAAAGTAGCTGGGAGGGAGGCTGTACCCTGAAAAGCCACAGGTGCAGAGCTATCCAAGACCATAGGAGTCCACCTCTTGCATCAGTGTGACCTGGATGTGAGACCTGGAGTCAAAGGAGATCACTTTGGAGCTTTAAGATTTGACTGCCCCTCTGGATTTTGGACTCGCATGGGGCCTGTAACCCCTTCGTTTTGGCCAATTTCTCCCATCTGAAATGGCTGTATTTACCTAATACCTGTCCCACCACCGTATCTAGGAAGTAACCAGCTCACTTTTGATTTTACAGGCTCATAGGTGAAAGGGACTTGCCTTGTCTCAGGTGAGACTTTGGACTGTGGACTTTTTGGGTTAATGCTGAAATGAGTTAAGGCTTTGGGGGATGGTGGGGAAGGCATGATTGGTTTTGAAATGTGAGGACATGAGAGTTGAAGGGGCCAGGGGCAGAATGATAAGGTTTGGCTTTGTCCCCACCCAAATCTCAACTTGTATGGTATCTCCCAGAATGTGTTGTGGGAGGGACCCAGGGGGAACTAATTGAATCATGGGGACTGGACTTTCGCAAACTATTCTCACGATAGTGAATGAGTCTCACAAGATCTGACGGGTTTATCAGGGGCTTCCGCTTTTGCTTCTCTCTTTCTCTTGTCATCACCATGTAGGAAGTGCCTTTTGCCTCCTGCCATGATTCTGAAGCCTCCGCAGCCACGCCGAACTGTAAGTCCAATTAAACCTCTTTTTCCTCCCAGTCTCAGGTGTGTTTTTATCAGCAGTGTGAAAATGAACTAATACAGAAGCACTTTTGTGTTGGAAGGAAAGGAGGCTGGGGCATGCCTAGTGCACTGGGACAGACTCCAAAGCTCACTTAGCTCTGCTGCCTCCAGGGAAACAGGACAGGGCTGAAGGAGGGCGAGGGGGGAGAAGCTACGATTCCTCGCAACCACTCCCAGCCCTCCTCCTGGCTGTCCTAATGGACACCCCTCTCTAGGACCCTGTTGCACCCCACACCTTTTCTCTGCCTAGAAAGTAATAGACAAGGTGGGCACTGTAATGGCTGCAGTAGCCCCTGGAGAGAAGCAAACATATGTCATTTGAGGTGGGCTTATCTGCTCCTGCCAGTGAAGGGAGGGACCTGGGCTTTGGATAATCCCCTGAAATTATTTTCACTGAGCTTTGAAGAGTGTCTTCTGATTTCTGGGAAGCAGATTGGCCTTCCAAAGTGGGTTATTTCTGTTCACAGGAACCTGGGTTTCGAACCCATGAGAGGAGGTGTCCCTAAGGGGCAAAAGCCAGACATTGGGGGGAAGGCAATGCAGACACTCCCACCTGGGGGTGGTAACCAGTACTGGACACAGAATCACGACAGGGCTAGGAGGACAAAGGAGAGGGACCATATCCTCACATCCCCAGGCCCCCCAGCTCCATGAAGCTGGTCTTTGGCCTCTGAAAGGCCCTGCTGCATCACCCTCCAGGCTTTCATTCATACTGTGATCTGAATCAGAAACACCTGCTCCTCTCTGCCTGTCCAAATGCTTCAGGGCTCAGAGGTATCCCATCCTCTCAAGGTGGCTGTCCTCACCCTCCCAGAACCCCAGAGCAGCAACCAGTTCCCATGGACCACAGCAAGTGATTTGGGTCCTTTTCGGCACCACATTCACTGACCAGGCTGATGGAGTTTCACTTGGGTACCCGAGCCTGTTGGCTGAGGCAGCTGAGCCACACGGTACAGTCAGGACCCTTCTCTGGTTTTGCCCTTCCTTGCTGCCTGTGGATGGTGAGGTATGTTACTGTCTTCTCTGCGTGTCTGTTTTCCCAGCTATCAGTAGAGTGGTTCTCCTGAGCAAGTCTCAGAATTATCTGGAGGGCTTGTTAAAACACAAATTGCTGGGCTCACCCCCAAAGTTTCTGATTCACTAGGTTTAGGGTGAGACCCTGGAGAATTTGCTCCCAGCAGGGTGACTAAGGATCCCCATTTGCCCAGGACAGAGGAATTTCTTGGAACATGGTAGTGCTGTTCAGTGTTAAACCTGGAAAACCAGGATGGCTGGCCACTGCTCCCAGATGCTGCTGGTCTCGGGACCACACTTTGAATCAATGTTCTTCAAGACCCCTTCCAAGAGTATCTGGGGTGGAGCACAAGAGTGGCCGTGTCCTCTCATGGAAACTCACATTTAGGACACAGTTCCTGTTGAAATGTCAAGGATTTCCCAGATATCCTGGTAACGGGCCTCGGCGGGCCTTCTTCCAGGCTGAGGTTCTGACTGCAGAACAAAGCTGGGATTCAGGGGCAGCCAGCAGGCCCTGGGGGCCGTTAATGTCATGGGCAGGACCCACACCATAGGACATCTCAGAAAAGCAACCGCAGATGCCTTGATGGTGATGTGATGTATTTTGGCGACTTTCATCAGGCCGGATGTGTAATGTCATGGGCTGTGAGACTTGGGGATCATTGCCTCTTCGGCTGCATCCCCTCCTTCCCTACGTGAATGAGGCTCAAAGCACAGAGAAGACAAAGGATATGTAGAAAAGGCCCAGCTGGCTGGCCAGATGTGCCAGGAGTGCCAGTGAATAGGGCCAGGGCCAGCGCCCAGGAGCAGAGGGGCCACAACTGTTGGCTGAGGGGCAGAGCCGAGGCCTTTAATGGTGATGGGTGGCAGGGAGTTGGGAGCTGGTTTTTATAAATCATACATAAATACAAGGCATTTTCAGGCCCTGGGTCAAATGCACCCTTTACATGCTCAAACATGTATGGAGTCCCCAGCAGGTGCCAGGCCTGGTACTTAGAATTACTGGACTTCAGCTTCCAGACACTGGGGAGTGCTTTCTAGACGCTGGCCTGTGTTGATAATGTGAACACAGAGGGAGGAATATTCATTGTGCCAGATAGGGGTGGTGGGGGCAGGGGGATGGCAAAAAGAAAGGGCATTTAATCTGGTCCTTGAGGACAGGCAGCGTTTCTGAGGGCAGAAGAGGAGGAAGGGGCTGCCTAGGCCGAGGGAACCGTGTGAACAAAGCCCTGGAGGACTGGCTGGGCAGCATGGGCCTATGCAACAGGAAGTGCTGGGAAGTCGGGTTAGGGCCTGGAACAGTCTGGTTGGCCTCACTCAGTTGTGACTTCCCTCCCTTTCCCCACATTCTCCACTCCTGGGAGCTCATCAACGTCTTGTTCTGTTTGCTCACATTAGCAAAAGCTCAGGCTGGGGGACCCTGACTCTCTGTTTCCTAAGTGGGGAGTACCCCATACTCGGAGGGCTTCTGGGGAGCTTGGGGCTTCTAAAATAAAAACAAAGCTGGCATATTTCCCTGTAAATAATGTCCTCCAGGTTCAACCACGTTGTCACAAGCAACAGGATTTCCTCTTTTAAAACAAGACCAGACAGTCTTCTATTGCATGTACATACACATTTTCTATATCCAATCATCTGCTGAGGGACACTTAGGTTGATTCCATATCTTGGCTACCGTAAACAGTGCTGACAGGGACATGGGAGTGTAGATCTCTCTAACATGCCAACTTCGCTTCCTTTGGATATAGACACAGAAGTGGCTTCTGTTAAGTGAAATGAGCCAGGCACAGAAAGACAACACATGATCTTACATGTGAAATCTAAAATTGTTGACCCCATAGAAATAGAATGGTGGTTTCCAGGGGCTGGGGTAGTTGTGAGGGTGACTGGGGAGATGATGGTCAAAGGGTACAGAATTTTTAGACAAGCGGAATAGGTTCAAGCGATCCACTGTAAAACATGATGACTATAGTTAATCACTACAAAATAATTATATGAAGTACTACCTATGTTAGTCATTCCACAATGTATATATGCTTCAAAAAACCATGATGTACATGGTAAATACATACAAACTCCACAAAAAACTAGTGTGTCTGCTGTGGGGGAAAGCCAGTCCCCCACTCCCCACCCCTTCAGTTAAATAAGTGCCAGTTTCTACCTCTGAGTTCTTGGCCAACAAGAGGTCATGCTTGCTTGATGGCCAAAGACAGTTGGAAAGAAACAGTCTAAGTGGTTTAATTTATAACTTAATTTAGGCCTCTACTGAAACTTGGTTACAGCCCCTGCATGGTGGACTTCCACACCCCGCACCAACAGCGTTGTCCTTCAGTGCCCATTTCCCTCTTACTTAGTTTTCACTTTCCTGCTCCCTTCCCAGTGAGTGGACACTGTGACTGTCCGTCCTTCTGAAGCAGTCAGAGAAGTGAGACTTCCCCAGACCCTTGGAATAGGGCAGCTGGAAGGAACCAAAACGATCCTGAGCTCAGCCCCTTTGTCTGAGAATCAAGGAAGCTGAGCCTCAGTTTGGGGTGGGGGAACAGGAGGTCACACTGTGGCCAAAGTCCACTGCAGATTAGTGGCAGGGCAGGATCTAGTTTCCTGTCTCCCAGGCCAATGTTCTTTCCACAGCTACTAACAAGATTTTGATTGGCAGATACAATAATCACAAACATAAACATTTACTAAATGCTAACTACATGCTAGGCAGCAAACCAAGTGGTATATGTGCATTAATTAATTTTATCCTTAAAATAATCCCATTATGGAATTATCATCCCCTTTTACAGAGGAGAAAACAGGCACAGAACAGTAAGTGGAGACCCAGACACCCAGAGCAGATGTTTGACTTTTCCTTGAGCAGGTCTAGTTTAGGTTTCTTGTAGCTGCTTTTAGCTTGGTGGTCTCTGGTGGAAGCCAAGAATGAGGGGCTCTGCCCTGGGCAGAGACCCTAGTCAGGGTTGTGGGAGCCAGCAGGGGCAGTGTTCTCTGACCCTTAAGGGAACCTGAGTCAGGAGTGCCATGGCAGCTGCCACTGCAAAGAAACCAACTGCTTGGAGAACCGTCTGGATGGAATCACACTTTCTCCCTGGTCCTCTGCCTCCTTGACTGAGGCCAAGAGATCCAGTGGCTGCCAGTACCACAGTGAGGCACAGGCTGGACTGGGGTCTCAAACGAATGCAGACAACTCTTTTGGGCCAAACTTACAAACTTAGGGTTAAACTTACAAACTTAGATTGCTAATTACAGAGCCATGTGGATGGTGCTGTAGGCAGAACTCGAATTAAAACTCTAGCATTAAGAATTCTTTGTCTCTATGCCCTGAGAGACATGTTTTCCTAAGTACATGACTTTTTATTTCGTCTGCAAGTAACAAATTGCATTCCATGTCTTAGGACTTTGCTCCTGTCATTAGGCAAGTGGCTTGTCTTGGCTTTATTCCCTAGATGCATATATATACACAGAGTCTCTAGATGCTTTGCTATGTGTGCGGTTTTTTCTTTTCTTGTTATATTCCAATGCCACATGCATGCCATGTTTTTCCTAGATCCTTTCTTTTTTAAAAAAAACTGCAGTCTGACCTATGAAATGAGGACTTCTTCAGTGCTTGTGACAAAAATCAGTGATGAAGCAAACAGAAAATAGCCATTAGTCAGCAGGTTTGAAGATTCAGGTGTGATTACCAGTTGCTACCTACAGCAGTGTGACCCTAGACAAATCCTGTGACCTCCAGGAGCCTCCTTTCCTCCTCTGTAAGATGGAGATGATGCTGGGCTGGCTTTGTCTCCTTGCAGGGTGGCTTTGATGATCAAATGGGATGGAGAATTTGCAAGATCAGTGTGCACTCCAATTTTACGGCATCAGTGCCAGACAAGGGTAAAGGAGTGATTAGACCCAAGTCTCTAGGAGCTTCCCAATGAAGGACAATGGGAAAAGGTTGGGTAACCCTAAAAGTACATCATCCAGAGCCTGAATCTGATGGCTGGGATGTGGTCTCAGGGCCTCTGTCCCTCAGCCCATCGGGCCTGGTAGTGCACTCTATTCAGATGATTGTGAGGGGAGACCCTGTCCCCAGGTGGCCATGAAAAATCCACTTGGAGAAAACCAAGACCTCAGTTTAACAAAGTAGATTTGTTCCAACAGGAAGTCATTTAAAAAGTGGGGAAAAGGCAGTGATAAGTGCTGTAGAGTGAGAGAAGCCCCTTATCTGTTTTCAACATAGCAGTAAGGTGCAGCAAAAGGAGCACCCTTGGTGGGGTGGGAAGAGGTGCCCCCCAGGCAGGGCTGCAACTAGAGCGCCCTGTGGGTGGGGTTCCAGGAGGCAGCACAGGCAAGGCCTCTGCCATCCCAGCAGGGCCACTGAGGTCATTAAGTCCAGAAGGTTGACAGCTGTCTTGGTGCTTGGGTCACCCCCTACACATTCCTTCCCTTCTCAATAGGCCCCCAACACTCTTGCAACCTAAGGGAGGCTAGACCTACATCAAAGGACCTGGGTTCTAGTCCCAGTTCTGTTTCTAACTTGCTCTTTGCCTTTGGGCCTCAGTTCTTCTCACCTATAAAACTGGAGTGACCATCTTCCATACTGGGTTGGGTAACGATGCTGCCTGATTGCAAGACTTACTGCTGGCACAGTAGTTTCGGATCATTTCTGCATCACCTAAGGCTCTGTGTATTTTGTGTGCCTAGGAGTAACCGTGGCTACAGTTTATCAGGTACTATGCATCAGGCATGGTACTAAGAGCAGTTGTCCTGTAGTATAAGCAGGGGATGGGTTCCAAGATCCCCAAGTATTCCAAAATCCATGCATACTCAAAAACGTGAGTCCACAAGTGTCGGGGCTGTCTTGGAGAGGGCAGTGAGCTGGCACCAGTCCATAGCCCAGGGTCCTCAGGGTGTAGAGCAGGGCTGGGTGGAGGTGCTTCTCCTCATCAAACAGGAGCTGGGCACTAATCAGAGAAGCCTGTGCAGTGACAGAAGCCGAAGCAGCTCAACCTCGGGAACCAACTAGGACATGTTCCTGGGAGGCAGGCACCAGGACCTGGGTGGGGGATCTGCCAGACTGTTCCGAGCAGGGAGGGTCAGAAGGCTCCTGGAGGGCAGTGGAGGCAGTAGAGCAGAGCATGGGTTTGTATTTCAGACAATGCAGCGGGTCCTTGAATGAATCTGTCTATCCGTGAATTGGGGATCCCAAGAGTGCCTTAGCTAATGTGAGCACTGCTCATACAGTATCACTATTATTCCTGTTGCTTGTGCAAATAACCAGGGAGCTAAAGCCTGGAGAGGCAGACATAGCAGGCCACCCTGGCCGGTACGCAGGGGCTCCTGCCTTCTGAGGTAGGGTGTGCTGAAGGGGGGCACTTCCCCATGACAGAGTACTCAAAAAAGGAGTGGGACTGTGGAAGACCATTTGGCAGGTCCTCAATAAGTTAAACATAGGGTCACCACATGACCTAGCAATTCCACTCCTTATCCAAAGGAGTTGAAAACAGGTGTCCAAACAAAGACTTGTGCATGCATGTTCACAGCAACTGTGTTCACAACAGCCCAAAAGTGGAAACAACCCACATGTCTATCAGCAGATGAATGGATAAGCAAAAGGTGCACACACATACAGTGGGATATTCAGCTATCAACAAGAACGAAGTACTGATCAATGCTACAACACGAATGAACCTTGAAAACATTACATTAAGTGAAGGAAGCCAGACCTTCTGGACCCCATACTTTGCCCAGGTGATATGGTTTGGCTGTGTCGCCATCCAAATAACTTGAATTCTATCTCCCAGAATTCCCAGGTGCTGTGGGAGGGACCCAAGGGGAGGTAACTGAATTATGGGGGACAATCTTTCCTGTGCTATTCTCGTGATAGTAAATAAGTCTCAAGAGATCTCATGGGTTTATCAGGGGTTTTTGCTTTTGCTTCTTCCTCATTTTCTCTTGCCACCTGTAAGAAGTGCCTTTTGCCTTCTGCCATGATTCTTCTGAGGCCTCCCCAGCCATGTGGAACTGTAAGTCCAATTAAACCTCTTTTACTTCCCAGTCTCAGGCACGTCTTTATCAGCAGCATGAAAATGGACTAAGATGCCAGAGAAACTGAGCCTGATGGACTCTTTGGAACCTGTACCCAGGCCTTGGGATCTGAGTCCATGTGACCACAACAAGGCAGACATGACTGACAATTCCAGCAGGTGCAGAGCAGGAGTCCTCTGCTGTTAGCTCTTCTCTGACTCTCAGGCATGGAGCCAAGACAGAGACATCTGAAGTAGATCTTCCCAGTCACCCCTGTCCACCTGGGCCTGGCCACCCAACAGCTGGGGGCTAGTGCCTTGCAGAAATTTGAGAAGGCTAGAGAGCTGGGAGATGATGACTCCGAGAGCCACAGTCCCCCAGAGAGCCAAGCAGAAGTGGATAACACCTCTAGGTTTTGGGGACGCCAAGGTCTGGATTTAGGACTGAAACTGAAGCTAGAGGCCCATAGACATCTCTGTTCATGGTGTGTGTTCACTGCTGTGTGTAGATGTGAAGGGAAGGGATATAGGACATGGCTCCTCATGGCTGTCTAGAGGATGTGGGAGGCATTGCAGGCCCCAAATCAACAATGATCCCAACTCAATTTGAACCAAGAGCTCACCATCAGGCTTGACGCAGGGGACCGAGAGTCTGAGACACAGGGGCCTCAGCAACACTGCTACACCTTCCACTGGAGAGGGTCCCTAGAGCAGCCCCTCCCAGGTCCACAGCTGCAGCCACTATATGCTTGACCTGACAATTTCTGAGAGGGGATGGGCAATGACTCTGGTTGGATGCTGCAGAGGATACCCACAAGCTTCAGGGAGAGGTCTTCAGTGAAGAGGCTCCTGCACCGTTCTGGGCACAGGTGGGGAGCAGTTTTCCTCCTCCTCCATCCCCAGTGCTGAGAGGAGGGAACTGGAAGGGGGAACATAAACATGAGCCTGGTCCTCTGATATCTGGTTTGGAGGCTAGACTGTCACATACATGGTGGTTAAGATTAATGTCACTCTTACTGGCTGTGGGACCTTGGGCAGGTCACCTAACCTGCCTGAGCCAGTGTCCTCCTCTGCCCAGTGCAATTAGAGGGCAAGGATCATCCAGAAAGTGACCGTGATGCCCTAGCCTGTGCCTGAATTCAGTCAGTGCTGGTTGGATGTGCAGCTGCCTCTCCCCAGTAGAGCTGCAGCCCAGCAAGGGGATGGTGGCAGTTTGTCATCCTGTGGCTCTGGCAGGGGTCAGCCAGGCTGGAGGAGAGTCCAGCCTGTGGCGTGGAAAGAGGTGCTCTCCCACAAAAGCCTTCATCACAGACCATGTCATTTCATGCTTAAGGACATTTACGACCTGCCCACTGGGAATCAGAAAGGCAGCGTCATTCCCTTCCAGGCATCAGAAATTGAATTTAAAAGGTCAAATGACTTAAAATCTCATCTGCTTTCCCAGATAGGAGGATTTGAACAATTTCTCATTTGCGTTAAAAATAATCCCTGTCTTGTCTCTGGAACAGGATATAAGCCTAAAAGACAATTATTCCTTCTGTGGAGTTATAACTCGGGGGGGGGGGCCCTGCAATTGTATAATTTTTTTTTTACCATCTATGTGCTGCAGTTCCATAGGTTTTAGTAGATCTCCAAAGAAGTTTGTGACTCCCTCATACAAATAGGTTATGAACCACTGATGTCCAACCCTTCCTTCTTTTTTAGGTAGGCAGAGATAAGGCCTGAACTATCAACTCTCAAGAGAAGGACCATATGCCCAGCACAGTCTGAGACCCAGCAAGCCCCAGGGATGCTACTAGAGGCAGAGCTGGAGCTAGAAGCCACATATCCTAGGTGTCCAGGCTCCTGGCTTAGCTGGCCTTCTCCCACACCACCTGGCTGATAAATCTGTGATGAGGGCAAGGAGAGAACAAGGCTGCATCCAGATTTAAATTCTAATGTCTACCACGGGACCTGGACATAAATCTGCTAGGTCTTAAGTCCAGAAGGTGATATAACTTATTGAAGAGCACTTGGAAGTTGCTAAGCTCCCTGTTAAATAAACCATGTTTCTCCATCTCGGGTCTGGAAAACATATTTTCTAGGGACTTGTAAATCCCTTTGGAAAGCATTAGAATTTTCTCCTTGCTAGAGAGCCAAGCATAGATAGATATTTGTCTTTTAAAAAGATACTTGACATTTCTGGGTAAGGAAATTGTGCACTCACCTGGCAACTAACCAACAACCACACACTGTTGCCCTCATCCTTTCAAAAACAGAAGAAAGAACTTTAGTTCCATGAGTTCTTGAGGGGAGATGTTGTAGAAATGGACTTGGTGTCAGAACACCCTAGATATTGCCCTAATTGGCCCCCTCTTCGAGTACTAGTTACAGCATCACCTCATGGCTCCCCATGTTTCCAAGGTTTTGAAAACTGGCTGCATGTCCCACCTGGGGAAGGAACTGTAGAAATCAGTCCACTCCCATCTTTTGGCCAGGGAGACCCCGAGGGTGCATGTCATTTCTCCACTCTCAAGTCTAATAAGTCTTATAAGTGCTGAGATTCAAACCCGTATCTCTGGTTCTCAGCTCAGTGCTACAGATGTGGGGGAGCTGTAGACTCACACTGCTGACCCCTGCAGTCCTGGTCTCTGAGGTATCCTTGCCTCTGATTGTAACCACGGCATGAGCATTATTAAATACTAGGACATCAGGAGCTAATGAAAATGCAATGCTTTGGAGACACGAGGAGTTCTAAAAGGATGCCTCAATATTATTGATGAAGATGGTAAGATGTAATATTGACACATCATTCTGACTGACACTTTTGAAAATGAAGAAGAACGAATTTAAGGACACAGGTCTGTTGATGGCAACTGCATTCTAGACAACCTGGATGAAGTCTTTATCTCTGGTTGCCCTGTATGCCTCTCGTCCTTAGATTCTAAGATGGGCAGATCAGCAATCCAACCTTTGCATGCTCACATACAAAGGTTGTGCCCAGGGCACAAAACAAAATGGGCACAACTTGGGAGAGCCAGGAATGACTGCTTTGGACATTCATAGGCTCAATCATTTAGATATATTGAAATGTCACATTATAATTAACCATGAACAGGGTTCCCCACTTCTAACCCCATCAATTTTGAGGCCCGACCTCCCTAGGATTGAATCTCAGCTCTTTATCAGTTGCGGGATTTTTGGGAAAGTCTTTAACCTCTCTATGCTTTAATATCCACAATTTATAACACTGAGTTTATAGCGTTGTGATGATTATAGGAAATAATGTAACACTTCACACAGTGCCTGCCACAGGGTAGGCCTTCAGTATAACTCCCATTACATTCCTTTCTTTTAGAAAGAGAGATGGGGGAATGCAGCTTGGAGTTGGAGACGCCTAGTCATGCTGTCAGGACAGAAACAGGAGCCCCAGTGGCACCCATGGTAGGCAAGGCTCCCTGTCACCACCGGGCGCCACCCGAGAGCCTGCCACATCTGCTATACCCAGAGCCCATCTGCACTGCCAAGTTGCTTTTGCTGGCCACGGCCAAGGAAGGATTGGAGCTCAAGACAATTCTGGAGAGCGGACAAAAGAGGAACCACAGAGATTTGATCCAAGATGGCTGAATAGGAACAGCTCTGGACTGCAGTTCCCAGCAAGAATGCAGAGGGTGAGTGATCACCAAACGATTTTTTACTGCTCACAGACCAGGAGATTCCCAGGCGAAAAAGTACCATGAGTCTCCAGCACGGCTGTTTCAGCTGGCACAGCAGGTCTCTGCACAAAAACTCACACAAATCTGGGTGGCTGTTTCAACTGGTGCCTGGAACGCCTGAGAGACAGAGTCACACATTCACCTGAAAAAAAGGGGGTTGAAACAGAGAGCCAGGTGATCTGGCTTGGTGGGTCCCACCCCCACAAAGACCAGTAATCTGAATGCTCTGGATTGAGAGTTTCACAGCAAGCACAGCTGGACCCGGGACAGTCCAGGTCTGTGGGGAGAAGGGTGTCCGCCATTACCGAGGCAGTCTGCCATTACTGAGGCAGACCACCCTTACCAAGGCAGTTCTAACTATACCTCTATAAACAAAACTGCAAGGAAGTTCACACAGCAGCTGGGCAGAGCCCATAGCAGCTCAGCAATGCCTCTGCTGGCAGACTGACTATTCTACCTCCTGGCTGGGCAGGGCATTTCTGAAGAAAGGCAGCAGCACATCAAGAACTTACAAATAAAGCCCCACCTTCCCAGGACAGAGCACCTGGGAAAAAAAGGTGGTTATGAGTTCTGCTGCAGCAGACTTAAATGTACCTTCCCAGTAGCTCTGAAAGGAACAATGGAGCTCACAGCTCAGCACTTGAGCTCCTATAAGAGACAGACTGTCTCCTCAAGCAGCTCCCCAACCCCCGTATATCCAAAGAGACACCTCATAAAGGAGAGCTCAGGCTGACATCTGGTGAGTATCCTTCTGGGACAAAGATAACAGAAGAAACTGGCAGCAACCCTTACTGTTCGGCAGCTGCCACAGGTGATCCCCAGGCAAGCAGGGTCTGGAGTGGACCTCCAGCAGTCCTACAGCAGAGGGGCCTGACTGTTAGAAGGAAAACTAAAAAACAGAAAGAAATAACTTCGTCATCAACAAAAAGTTCATCCGCTCAGAGACCCCATCCAAAGGTCACCAACTACAAAGACCACAGGTAGATAAAGCCACTAAGATGGGAAGAAACCAGCACAAAAAGGATGAAAACACCCAAAACCAGGACGCCTCTCCTCCTCCAAGGGATCACAACTGCTCACCAGCAAGGGAACAAGGCTGGATGAAGAATGAGTCTGATGAATTGACAGAAACAGGCTTCAGAAAGTGGGTAATAACAAACTTCTCTGGGCTAAAAGAACATGTTCTAACTCAATGCAAAGAAACTAAGAACCTCAAGAAAAGGTTTGACGAAATGCTAATGAGCATAAACAATGTAGAGAAGAATATAAATGAATTGATGGAGCTGAAAAACACAACACGAGAACTTCGCAAAGCATACACAAGTTTCAATAACTGAATCAACCAAGCAGAAGAAAGGATATCAGAGACTGAAGATCAGCTCAATGAAATAAAATGAAGAAGGCAAGATTAGAGAAAAAAGAGTAAAAAGAAATGAATGAAGTCTCCAAGAAATATGGGATTATGTGAAAAGACCTAATCTACGTTTGACAGGTGTACCTGAATGTGATGAAGAGAATGAATCCAAGCTGGAAAACACTCTTTAGGATATTATCCAGGAGAACTCCCCCAACCTAGCAAGGCAGGCCACCATTCAAATCCAGGAAATACAGAGAACACCACAAAGATATTCCTCAAGAAGAGCAACCCCAAGGCACAGAATCGTCACATTCACCAGGGTTGAAATGAAGGAAAAAATGCTAAAGGGAAGCCAGAGAGAAAGGTCAGGTTACCCACAAAGGGAAGCCCATCAGACTCACAGCAGATCTCTCAGCAGAAACCCTACAAGCCAGAAGAGAGTCGGGGCCAATATTCAACATCCTTAAAGAACATAACTTTCAACCTAGAATTTCATATCCAGCCAAACTAAGCTTCATAAGCGAAGGAGAAATAAAATTCTTTACGAACAAGCAATTGCCAAGAGATTTTGTCACCACCAGGCCTGCCTTACAAGAGCTCCTGAAAGAAGCACTAAACATAGAAAGGAACAACCAGTACCAGCCACTCCAAAAATGTACCAAATGGGAAAGAGCATCAACACAATGAAGAAACTGCATCAGGTAACGGGAAAAACATCCAGCTAGCATCAAAATGGCAGAATCAAATTCACACATAACAATATTAACCTTAAATGTAAATGGGCTAAATGCCCCAATCAAAAGACACAGACTGGCAAATTGGATAAAAAGTCAAAACCTATCAGTATGCTATATCCAGGAAACCCATCTCACATGCAAGGATACATATAGGCTCAAAATAAAGGGATAGAAGAAGATTAACAAAGCAAATGTAGAGCAAAAAAAAAAGCAGGAGTTGCAATCCTAGTCTCTGATAAAGTAGACTTTACACCAACAAAGATCAAAAGAGACAAAGAAGGGCATTAAATAATGGTAAAAGGATCAGTGCAACAAGAAGAGCTAACGATCCTAAATATATACACACCCAGTACAGGAGCACCCAGATACATAAAGCAAGTTCTTACTGACTTACAAAGAGACTTAGACTCCTACACAATAATTGTGGGAAACTTTAACATTCCACTGTCAATATTAGACAGATCAACGAGACAGAAAATTAACAAGGATATCCAGGGCTTGAACTAAGATCTGGACCAAGCAAACCAAATAGACATTTGCAGAACTCTCCACCCCAAATACATAGAGTATACATTCCTCTCAGCACCACATCACACCAACTCTAAAATTGACCATATAATTGGAAGTAAATCACTCCTCAGAAAATGCAAAACAACAGAAATCATAACAAACAGTCTCTCAGACTACAGTGCAATCAAATTAGAACTCAGGATTAAGAAACTAACTCAGAACCACACAACTTCATGGAAACTGAACAACTAGCTCTTGAATGTTGACTGGATACACAATGTAATGAAGGCAGAAATAAAGATGTTCTTTGAAACCAGCGAGAATGAAGACACGACTTACCAGAATCTCTGGGATACATTTAAAGCAGTGTCTACAGGAAAATTCATAGCAATAAATGCCCACATGATAATCAAGGAAAGATCTAAAATAGACACCATATCATCAAAATTGAAAGATCTAGAGGAGCAAGATCAAAAAAATTCCAAAGCTAGCAGAAGACAAGAAATAACTAAGATCAGAGCAGCACTGAAGGAGACAGAGACACAAAAAAAACCCTTCAAAAAATCAATAAATCCAGGAGCTATTTTTTTTTAAATATCAACAAAATACACAGACCACTAGCCAGATTAATAAGAAAGAAAAGACAGAATAATCAAATAGATGCAATAAAAAATGATAAAGGGGATATCACCACAGATTCCACAGAAAAACAACCCACCATCAGAGATTACTACAAACAATTCCATGCACATAAAGCAGTAAGCCTGGAAGAAATGGATAAATTCCTGGACACTTGCACCATCCCAAACCTAAACCAGGAACAAGTCAAAACCCTGAATAGACCAATAACAAGGGCTGAAGTTGAGGCAGCAATTAGTAGCCTACCAACCAAAAAAAGCCCAGGTCCAGATGGGTTCACAGCCAAATTCTACCCGACATACAAAGAGGAGCTGGTACCACTCCTTCTGAAACTATTCCAAACAATCCAAAAAGAGGGAATCCTTCCCAAATCATTTTATGAGACCAACATTATCCTGATACCAAAACCTGGCAGAGACTCAACAAGAAAAGAAAACTTCAGGCCAATATCCATGATGAACATAGATGCAAAAATATTCAATAAAATACTAGCAAACCAATTGCAACAGCACATAATAAAGCTTATCCATCATGATCAAGTAGGCTTCATCCTGGGGATGCAAGGCTGGTTCAACATATGCAAGTCTATAAATGTAATTCACCACATAAACAGAACCAAAGACAAAGACCACATGATTATATCAATAGATGCAGAGAAGGCATCTATTGATATAAATAAATTTATATCAATAATATATAATATTTATATACATATATAAATATATATATAATATATACATACATAAATAATATATATATATTAAATATTAAATATATATTAAATAATACATATTATTTATATATACATATATAAATATTGATATAAATAAAATTTAATATAAATATAAATATTGATATAAATAAAATTTAATATAAATATAAATATTGATATAAATAAAATTCAACAGCCCATTATGCCAAAAACTCTCAATAAACTAGGTATCGACGGAATGTATCTCAAAATAATAAAGGCTATTTACAACAAACCCACAGCCAATATCATACTGAATTGGCAAAAACTGGAAGCATTCCCTTTGAAATTTGGCACTAGACAAGGATGCCCTCTCTCACCACTCCTATTCAATATAATATTGGAAGTTCTAGCCAGAGCAATCAGTCATGAAAAAGAAATAAAGGATACTAAATTAGGAAAGGAGGAAGTCAAATTGTCTCTAGTTGCAGATGACATGATTGTATATTTAGAAGATCCCATCATCTCAGCCCCAAATCTCCTGAAACTGATAAGCAATTTCAGCAAAGTCTCAGGATACAAATTCAATGTGCAAAAATCACAAGCATTCCTATACACCAATAACAGACTTAAAGAGAGCCAAATCAAGAACGAACTGCCATTCACAATTCCTACAAAGAGAATAAAATACCTAGGAATACAACTAACAAAGGATATAAAGGACCTCTTCAAGGAGAACTACAAACCACTGCTCAACGAAATAAGAGAGGAAAACAGATGGAGAAACATTCTATGCTCATGTTTAAGAAGAATCAGTATCATGAAAACGGCCATACTGACCAAAGTAATTTATAGATTCAATGCTATCCCCATCAAGCTACCAATGACCTTCTTCACGGAACTGGAAAAAACCACCTTAAACTTCATATGGAACCAAAAGAGAGCCTGCATAGCCAAGTCAATTCTAAGCAAAAAGAACAAAGCTGGAGGCATCACGCTACCTGACTTCAAACTATACTACAATGCTACAGTAATCAAAACAGCACGGTACTGGTACCAAAACCGAGATATAGACCAATGGAACAGAACAGAGGCCTCGGAGGCAAAGCCACACAACTACAACCATCTGATCTTTGACAAATCTCACAAAAACAAGCAATGGGGAAAGGAGTCCCTGTTTAATAAATGGTGTTGGGAAAACTGGCTAGCCATGTGCAGAAGGCAGAAACTGGACCCCTTCTTGACACCTTACACTAAAATTAACTTCAGATGGATTAAAAACGTAAGCATAAGACCTAACACCATAAAAACCCTAGAGGAAAACCTAGGTAAAACCATTCAGGATATAGGCACAGGCAAGGACTTCATGACTAAAACACCAAAAGCATTGGCAACAAAAGCAAAAATAGAAAAATGGGATCTAATTAAACTCCAGAGCTCCTGCACAGCAAAAGAAACAATCATTAAAGTGAACTGGCAACCAACAGAATGGGAAAAAAA